>JACAXG010000006.1:14828665-15030552 GCA_018881555.1 Amblyornis subalaris | reverse complement strand
CCTTCCCTTCCCTTCCCTTCCCTTCCCTTCCCTTCCCTTCCCTTCCCTTCCCTTCCCTTCCCTTCATCTGCTCCTTCCCAGCTCCCACACCAAGTTGGAAATACTGCAAGTGGTTGCTCAAAATGCTGTCTCCTTAGGTGTTTGTCGTGCTGAGAAGTCTAAGGCAAAGAGAGAGTGAGGAAAGCTGGTAGCCCTGAGTAAACGCACGAAGAATGTGAGTTGCATCAATGGTGTGGCTAATGGGGGTTTCTTCAGATTCAGCCATTTCCTGCCATTTGCATCCAAATCGGACACAGATAGGAACGATAAGAGGTTGCAACACTGTGATTCTTCAGAAAAACTACAGCAACCAGTCCTTATATCGGCTAGCAAATATAAGCCAGTCTTCCCTTATATCTACTCCTTATTTTGCACTATGGAGGTGTCACTACCTTGACTCACTTTTCTACATGAATTCCTATATGCTACACAAATTAAAACAAAGATACACAGAGGCTGACTATCCAAGTAACTATACAGGGCCATTCTCCAGTATGAAATGAATTTCCACAGAGTAGCTTGTAACCACCAAAATGTTAGTCTCTCAGCCTACAGACTGATGTTGTTGCATTAAAACATCCTATCCTGAAACTACCTATGAGGAGGTCTCCTTGGCCTCTGCTACCTCTCAAACTGTGTGGAAGACTACTAGCCAGTCTAGCCTGGCACTGTTTGTGTAAATGAATAGTGCAGATGATCTACCATACTGTGCAGGGAACACTCCCTGCACAATTGACCAACATGAACAGGGTCATAGCTATTTCCCAATATTTCAAAATCAGCAGTTCTGTTTCTTACTCATCTCAGTACACACAGATTGAATAGCTAGAGTATCTCAGTAGGTAAATTTTCCTTTCTAGCTGAAAAAAGCAGAAATTATCATAAGATCTTTTCTCCCAGCCCTGTTAGACAGTAAGTACCCTAGTGTTTATAGACACTTCCTTGCTTCTGGCTTCTCTGTGACTCCAGAGATATGCCATTAAAATCATTACCTTGCATTTTTTTCCACACGAAAACTAAGACAAATAGCAAAGATGTCACTGAAGAGAATGGGAAAAGCATTTTTCTGTCATGTGCTTTGAGGTTTTTTTCCCCAAAGGGTTTTAACCACAGAGTGGATGGTCATTTTTATTTAAAGCCAAAGAAGTCATAATGCTCTAGAAAAAATACTATCATGTTTTATTCAGCACTGCATAGCTAAATAATAAAGCCATACGTGGCAAAGGCTGGTCAGTTCAGTATGATTAATCTAACCTAAATCCCAGAGACACTGCAACTGCACTGAAACAAATCCCATTGGACATGGCCAGGTAGCAGGTTGACTTTTTTGCTTGATCATTCCTATAACTTCCAAAATCTTTCTCAGGAGCAAGTTTTCTGTTGCACGTTGGAGACCCTCAGCAAATGCAACTGAGCAGAAGAGCAGGTTCTGGAAATCAAAGAGGTCGCAAAATGCCCGACTTTTCAGCAATGACATCTTTCTTTTCTTATGAGGAGTAGTCAATATAAATGCCCTTGAGGAAAGCCTCAAGGCAGTTTTGCCAACATAGCAGTGTACAACATTGAAAAMTGAGATTTGGATAAGTGATGTGGTGCTGGAGGATTGGATTTGTAGAGTACAACAGCTGCAACATAGGCCCCGACATCCTCACTGCGTGTGTTTCTGGGCATTTTAGTTCAGACTTGCCTCTTGTGATCCTATGGGCTGAATCTCCACTGCTTGTTGGGGTATGCTATGTATGCCCCCGGAGCACATCCTTCAGCTTAGCTCCATTTGGAAGAAGTGCAAGTTATGCACCCCAAGACCATGGCACGAGGAGGATCAGCCTCAAAACTGCTCTCCCAATCCATACCAAAATGCTTTTACAAATGCTTGCCCACCATCAGCTGTTTCTAGAAACAAAAAGAGAAACAAAAATAAAATATTTCAGTTCCTACAGAGGTTTTAACCTTTAGAAGGCAAGACAGGACCTGGAACTTGAGTCTTTGAGGTTTCCAAACTGGGCTGACCCCAAACCTAGAACATAAACAAATCCAGTCTTTCACGGGTTACCTGGAAAACCACTCGATATGAAAATGGCAATGGGAAGAGAATGCCAAGCACTTCTCACTACTCAGTGATACTGCGAGATAAACAAGGGGAAATAAAACCACGGATAACACAAAACATACRTGGGACTTGTAGTGAAAAGAATAGGCTAAAAACAGCCAGGCAGCTCTTCAGGGAGCCATTCCAGTGATACACACCAGCGGGCAGGCAGGGTGGGAGCCAGGGCTGGCCACTGCATCCACAGAAATCAGGTGCTGCTACCGAATCAGGGCAAAGTTAGTTAGTCCACAAATCAGATAAACAAGAGCTGATATCACATTTTAGGTGCTGTCAAAACATGGTTACAAAAAGGGGTTGAGAGGAGCCACCTGAATGCTCTGAGCTTTTTCTTCCTTCCCATTTATAACACGGTCCTCAACACACCTCAGGATATCCATTTGATCTCAACTCTGGTATTTACTTCTTGAGCTCCCAACAGCTTTGATGGCAGTACTCCCTTTCTGTTCAGACAGCTGAGTAATTCTCCAAGAATTTCAGTGAACCTTCCAGAGGTAATTAAGATATAACTGTCTCTGTAGCTTCCTCTTCTCCAAACTCGGAGTCAGTCCTTAAAATCCTCACGTGACTTGATGGCAAGAGAATGTGAACCTCTAATCAATTCCGTGTGCACAGTCCCACCTCCATCAGACCCTCAGATACCAGTGTGTGATATCCTGCACTGCTGGTAAGAACACAATATCCTGGTGTAATAGAAAGCATACCATAAAACAGCCCAGGGATATACGAGGATAAAGAGACCTGTCTCCTGCCAATTTTTTTTCTGAAATGGGTCAGATTGGATAGGTTAGTTCACATTCTCCATCATCCCATTTCATAAGCAGCTCCCCAAACTACAAGCTCGTCATCATTTGATTTCATGCATCACTTCCTTTCCCAGCCACTTCTGCAGAACTAGAGACCCAATTCATTTAAAAAATGAGACCCAGCACAAGAGCATTAACTTTTCCAGACCTGCTTCCTTCCTGACCTCACTGCTTATTTGACTGTAAAACAACTGATGCTGCAGTTTTCAAAGAGGCAAGTGTGGACCACAATTTCTATTCCCAGTCTGTGGGAGTGGGAAAGCGACTTCGGCATAAATACATGCAATTTGATACTTTAAATATATTTTAAACCAGCTCCTTTTCTTTTAAACCTAGTTTCCTCTGAAGATAGAAATTTATCACCAATGACTCAAGCTTCCTCAAGGTTTTATCAATTTAAACTTCAATAATGTTCTTCCTTCATGTGTTCATGCTACGTTGCCTAGCCCTTGCTTAGCCAACCAGCACTTGCTCATGCAAACCAACATTTTGGCTTCTCTGGCTTATTTGCATGACTGCTTTTTCATTATGTGCCTTGCCCAATCTATTAATTTGAGATGAGGGTCTTGTGGGAATCAATAAGTCTGCAAATGGATGAGTTGTTTAAAATCTTGCCTGTTTTCCATATTGTCGCAGCATATAGAAATGCTCCTTCTATATGGAGCAGGCAACAAACACCTGGGTCTCCCAGCAGGGTAACCACTGGAGGCTGTTTTTCTACAAACGATTTCGCTTTCTCCCTTTGTTGCCTGTCACCTGCAGTACCCTCCTGTGCTCTCCAACACCAGCTGGGTTAGAGACAGCAGGTATGGAGATGTACCTGTGGTAATTGGCCACATGGGCTGACAGTGACACAACAGGTAGCTGCTGAGGCTGCAGCATCTCCTCTTTACCTACCACCAGGTTTCACAAGGCTTGGGGGATCCTCAGTCTTCCATGGAATTTGGTTCAAATTAGTTAACAGGGATGGGGACCAGTAGATGGAATGACTGCATGAATCTTGCTTCGAAACTGAAAAAACAGGAGCTGGCAAGAAGCTSTGATTGTGTGACTTGAAACAGTTGAAATGTGTCCTTGATGTCCTTTCTAGGGCCTCAGGAATAATGACAGGTTTAGAGAGTGCAACTCCATGACCTTATTTGAATTGGAGCACACTGCAGTRTGTCTGAACACCTCTCTCCAGGCCTTTTTTTGTAAGTTTAAAGAGACTATATCAGGATATTGGTGTGGTCCAAGGTTTCCAGAGTTGTTATGGCTAATGGCAGATGCATATGTGCTCCGTGATTCTGATGTTTGTCATTCACAGATCTGCTCCTGACCTTTGTTTTTATCTCTGCATCTCACCCCCGAAGCTAACATAAAGTGCAACAGAAGCCGGGTCTGCTTGAACAGGCCCAGACAGCAGTCAGAGGGCTTCCCTGGAGAGTTGGCTGCCATCTCACACAGACTTCCCTCAGGAAAGGAAACCAAGGAGGTTGTGTTTCTTTTGCAGTTTCTCAAGAACCAGAAGATTGACCATGAGTGAACACCAAGCTTATCTGAGCACAGAGAAGGAAGTAGGAGGAAATAAGACTCACAATGAAAAATACTCAAAAACATGAGTGTGAGCCCATCACTGCCTTTCTGGAGACCTACTCAGCTTACTAGTGCTAAAATGAAAAAAGTCTGTCCCAAAGAAGGTAAATTTCTATGTGTGGCCTGAAAAATTAGATGSTGAAATAGAAGCCAGAGCTTCAAAAGCTGGAAGTCTGTGTAAGCTTAGCCTTCTCTGTGTAAAATAGGGATAACAAGTAGCATGAATGCCTAAACAATTTTTAAGAATAACAACTTAATAACTACATGATACTTCACATCCAGGGAAGGCTTTAGGACTGCTAAATATTCTTAAAGTCTTTACCTTTCACAATGATTTTTGTTTGATATCTCCAAGGGGGTGTTTTCTGTTTAAGGGACCAGCTGCACTCTCACTTTTTAAGTGAAGCTTCTTTCTTGAAAGATGTCAAAGTTGATGACATACAGCATTGGCATTGCTGCTCTGTTCACTCTTAATTACTGGTGTGGTGACAAGAGCAGTATAAATCAAGCCAGTCCAGCCAAGAGCTCTTACCACAGGCTGGTTAACCACTACATTAATATGAACATCTGGCACTTCATTTTCTAGGAGGGATTAAAACAAGGATGAAACCCTGGGGGAGGCCATTCATTTGTATGTGTGGGGCAAAGTGGTGGGAACAGAGTCCATGAACAGCAAGCTCTATGCTTTCAACTGGTAGAGGTACTTCAACCCTCCCTTTTGGCCATGATGTGGAGCCCACTCAGATTCACTCACAGCCCAGTGTGAAAGAGGGCAATGAACTCAGGTGGGGTTTGCTCCATAGCGGTTGAGTATGTGCCTCTAGGCAGGTCCAATGCATGGAAAAAATTCACTGCCTTTGGTAATCAGAGTGGAATGATGTATTTCCTTTCTTTCTATTTTAAAATAAAAATCCAGCCTGAGTATTTTAAATAGCAGCATTTCTCTAGGAAAGGCATTTGTTTACTTTAGTGCCTGTAAAATTCGTCAGAGCGACAGTATGGGAAATAGAAAGGCTCGTCTTATTCACAGAACAAGTATAACAAGTTCTGCAAGCTCTGTTCCAATGTTTCAACCAATATGCCTCTATGCAAAGCTGGTAGATTAGACTTCATAGTCAACACAGCACACACATTTTCTTTAGTTTAAGAATTAAATACTGCAGTGTCTTTATAATTCTGGGTCTAACACATGTAACTACCTCCCACCCAAATAGCGATGGCATTGCTAACAGGCACCAGTTTTGCTGGGGACAGGGCCAGGACATTGGGAAACTTGTGCTGCTGACATTTGCTCCAGAAGAGCAGAGGTCACTGGCCATCTCCTGCAAGCCCCATTGCCCACACTCCTCAAGAACCTGATTTTACCAAAGCTTTGCTTTGTGGTGAAGCACATTGCCATAGGATGTTGTGACGTATGTGAGCAATTTATGAAAGAGTTCAAATTCATTGAGGGCTGTTAAATACTGGGACCCAAGTACAATCATTGTCTCAGGAAAAGTATAACACCACAGCAGCCATTGGGATTGTTTTGGACGGGGAAGGACAGGTGTCATGGAAACATCGATTTTAGTTTGACGCAGTGCAGCTGCTCTTCCCTTAATTAGGCAAGCAAAAGTGGTAGTCCTTAGGCACTGTTCTCCAGCTTTTAAGGCATTTACATACACAGAACACCTCCTCACCCTGGGGAGTGAAGAGCCTTCATCCACCAGCACTGGAGCTATTTTTAAACAGGAGAGAAAGCTTTTCCCCAGTGTCAACTCAGGAGCTGCTCTCTTCCTGAGCTCACGGAGTGGGACACTCATTCTGTCCAGCGACCGAAAATACTTGTGGAGTGTTGGATGTATAGGGACTGACAGATCTCTGAGCTATCCATAGAAGTGGGTGATAATTGGGGTTGAGTTCCCCTGATTTGGCTCTGATACCAGGCTGCCCATGTTTCTGGCTGTTGGCTTCATTCCCACATAACACAAACCTACCCAGGATCTGTGCACRATCACATCGACCCAGAGGTACAAGAGGGGAAGAGATGATATTTGTCCCTAATATCACAGGGAAAGGCTCTAAAACTTGACCATGTGTTAAGTATCACTTCATTTCACTGGGAACTTCCCTGTTCTCCAAGGCATTACTCATGGAGGCAGGACCTGCTCACCATGAGTAAAGACTTTGGAATCCAGCCTTTAGCGTGGAGCAGTATGATAGCAATACTGAATATGTAAATCTCTGCTTTGTACCATATGTGCATGACATTAGGAAAACACTGCATAACAAAGAGCAAAATAAGTAAAGCATGTTCAACACCTCAGTCTACATTCAAGCTGCTGATTTACAGGGCCAAGGGACAAGCTCTTGATCTTATGTTCCAACAAATTGCAGGAACAAGATGCTGGCAAGTTATTTAAGGAATGTGGTCCTCTAAGAACTTATCAAACCTGTGCGTGAGTCCATCCACAGTGCATAGGCATTGCAATTTTGAAAAGTACTAAGAAAAGAGACCAGCCTCTATAGGTGCACATATGGCTTCCACAGATCCTACAGGAGTCTCACAAAAGATGAGAATACTCAGAACCATGAACATTTGTGGCTTGACCTGCCTTAATCTCAAGCAGCAGATTCCTCAGAATAATTTACAATGACAGAGACAAGAGGCAACAACTTTTGATCTTTGAAGACTTCTGGACACATATTGCTCGGCTGTGCAAAAGCAGAGCTTATAGCAAGACAGAAAGCACATTCTCTGCTCTGCCTGCTGGGTATGCCTAGTGATTCAACCTGTCTGCTAGTACCACTATAAGAGATCAAATTCATTGAATTATAGTCTCATGAATCATGTTTTAAACTGATTTTGCAGGCAAGGCAGAAAGGGAAGGAGAAGGAATGGAGCTTGTTTCAAGCTTGTCTGTCCTCATCACACAAAAAATAAAGAAAGGGGAAAAAACCTCTTTCAGTTATTTTTGCTGTAACAGAATGGTGTTCAATGACTATACAGCAACTACATGGGTAAGTGTTGAAATTATCTCATGTCATAAATCACAAAACTGCACATAGATTCTTTGACTGCTTTAGTTTCATATATAGCTTGCAGTTCACAATCTACAATGAGATGTGAGAATGTGGTTAAGACCTGAGAAATGATTAACAAGTCTAAACATGTTATTCTAATGAGCAAATTCGGCAGTCTATACCATATTATCTCACTAACTCCACTTGAAATTAAACAGCATCCAGTCTGAATATCTGCTCACTTCCTGTSCTACACAGAGGTGTCAACAAGAGGGCACAAGCTGATTTTTATGATGTGAATCAAGTCTGGTGGAAACTATTACTTCTTAAGTTTCAGCAGTGGGTTGGCTCAATAGATGGTRTAAAATAAAGACTATCCCTGCCCTAGGGGGTTGCAGTCTAAAAAAAGACCAAAGGAAAGTATTTGTCTCTTGCAAAGTGATTTATTCAATTGGCTCTCTGAGTTTATAATCTACTTTGAAGGTGGGCACATTTGTCATGTAAATTTTAGTTTCTGAATCTGAGAATCACAGAATAGACCAAACTGATAAATGTATGCTGTTTCCAGAAATTGTGTTTGGTAAAAAAAAAATATATATTCTTTCCTGTCTGTTCAGACATTTTGAAGTTGAAATAATTTAATTTAGTGGTTAAGAATGAGTTCTATTTCTAGACTTCTTTGAATAATATTGCTAAAGAAAACATCTTATGGACAAAATGTGTCACTCCCAGAAGTGATTCTTTCTATATTTTTATTTTACTGAAAAATTCTGGAGAAAAAACTATTCTGAAGGAAAAATATTCCATGCCTGAAAGATGCCCAACAACCTGCTGTTCAGTAAACCCTGCCACAATAAACAAAAGTAATAATTTCAAGAAAGAATGATCATTGTAAACAAACCTGCAGTAAAGCAAAGGGCTGGACTAATTGTTGAATCAGGTAATCTGCAGGACTCTGATTTAGTGTTCGAGGTCATAATTGGGTCCCTGACCACCTGCCTTGTCACTGGAAATGAATGCTGCTGGACTTGGCTGGTCACTCTGCCAGACATTTGCTAAAGGATGCACTGAGTGCTCTTGTTAGCAGTTACTTGCTGGTCAGGCTTTAGTCAATGTAAATTGTTGCTGAGCTGAAGTCTTGCTGTCAGTAACACCACAAGTGATAAAGGCTCTTGGGTAAAGAAACAGAGTATTCCTCTCCAATGCCACAGGACTTTCTGAAGCACAACAGCATGAATGCATGTTAGATACTCTACAATTCAGAACGCTTCCTACACAGAAGAGGCAAAAAAAGTAACATGGCTTAGTAGAGTCTGCAGGCTTTGTGTCAGAAACCTGGTGTCCCAGTGCACATCTTTGCTCTGTATCCTCCAGCAAAGGGCATAACCTCTGACCCTACACTTCCCTTTCCTTTAGATAATGATATCTACCCTCTTTTTAAAAAGTGTTTTTAAATATACATGTAAGATAGGTTGGGTCATTACAGAGCAAGCACACAAACAAATATACACACACMCAGACGAGCCATAGTGATACATAAAATGCAGACACTCCCATGCACAGAAATGTACTGATGACCTTAGGCTAATGACTGGAGTCTGGGTGGTACTGCTGGCATTCGCAGAGCACACACTCAAATAGCTGTGCAGGTCTGCGCAGGCAGCCAGAGAGCCCTTTTGCATGAGGCTGGCTAGTGTGGATGTTCCCAGGCACGCTGAGCCATTTGGGGTAGCTGGCAGCTGCTGGGATGCTGCTGGGCAGGCAGCTCTGCTAGCTCTTCTCTAGCCTCAGAGGGGACAGTTCATAGTCACAGTGAAGGAAAAGGAGAACAGTTCCCCCTTTCTATAGATCTGGGATTTTTATTTACTTATTTATCATAGCTGCTATTTCATTTAAAATCTGTATGCATCTAGAAGTAGCCCTGCCAGACTGAATGTGGTCCAGCTGGTGGTCAGGTTTCAGAAGTGTGTCTTGTTCAATGCTTTCCACAGTGGTGAATGGCCTGGCCTCTCCAGCATGGTTTAAAATCGCTTTGTTTGGAAATGTGGAAATGAAAAGCCTAGGGAGGAGAAAGGAAAGAAAAGGAAAATTGGTTGTGGAGAACATCTATTTCCCCATTTTTAAGTGCAATTTTAGAAGCAATCTAAAATACTTCATTCTAGAAGGACCCACACTTGGTAATTTTCAAGCTTCCAGAGTCCTCCCACAGGATATCAGGTTATTAATGTTATTTTATCAGAAACAAATCTCACAGGCATATCATATCCTCAGTATACGGCACTGTAGCTYGCTCTGCTGAGAGGTTTACAGAAGCAATAGCCCCTTTAGTCTCTGACAGCTTCAAGTCTTACAGCAGCTCATGTGTGGTTCACAACTGAGTCTTGTTTCATGCATTGTTTGCTGGATCAACTACAAACTTGTGCAGGTGAGTTGTTGTGCCTTAAAAGAAAAAGCTCTAGTGATGCTCCTGCTCTCTGTGAAYGGAGCCTTTCCTCCAAACTTCTTGCAGGGTTCCTGTCCAGCCTGGAGCAGGGTGTTTCAAATGGTCCTTGTCAAGCCCGTTAGCACAGACAGAACAGCACCAGTCAAATTACTGCACCCACAGTGGTCTAGCTAGAATAATAAGGTGAAATTTACTCCATCCCAGAAGCAAAAGGCTTACCACACATTGCTCCCCTTAATCTAAGATCTTTCAGCCAGATATGAGTTCGGTCACACATGAACAGCACTGCTAGTGAACCGAAACAGTATGCGAAACTTTGGACCCATCCTACCTCATAAAAAAGGCTCAAGTTCAGAAGTTATTCAGAAGCTGTTTATAGCAGTTCTGTACAATCAAACCAAAACCAAAAGCACCCAAACAATGATTGGTGCCTGAACTTGAGCACCCCAGCATGCTTTTGGCTATTCCATAGCCAAACAAACAAATGAGTCTAATTTCTCATTGTGTGTATTCAAACAGGAAGCTACTCTGCAAGCTACCAGGTTACATTTGACCCTGAATAAAACTGCTGCTTTATCAGGCAGTGCAATCCCAGAGACTTGTAGTATTTCATATGCAGGCAAATAACTTTATCTCCCTTTGACTTGCTTTATTGCTTTGTCTTTCAACACATTAGACATTATGGGATCTTCCTAAGTTTCTGCCCCAGCAGCACCTCCTTCCCTGCTACTACTAACCCTTCAGGCACTGCTTCTAGTTTGGTGACTGTTAGTTCCCAAAAATAAAAGATCCTTTTAACCTGGCTTCTGAGATGAAACAGTCTTGTTAGATACCAGAAAGTCTCCTCAGAGAGAGATAAATGTTTTGTAGTGAGATTTCCACTGAACTTCTCATCCTCTTCAAACCAAAGACAAGAATAATAAATAGATTTAAATAATTTATTAGATTAATACGGGATTTCTACATATTTCTTTAATGAAATAGATTTATAGGAAATTTGGTTTCTTTAGTTCATCAGTTCTTGGAACTACTCCTTTTCCTATTCTCAAGATAGTAATGAATCTTATAATTTGTCAGAATTGCTCAATAAATGTTTGTAACAGTTAAGACACATTCCACTTCCAAAAGCTCTTTGAGGCAAAGGCTCCTCTTCATTTTTTGATGCTTGATACTCTGTATTTGGCCAGCATGACTCAGCAAAAGAACACGATTTCTATTCCCCGAATGGATGACTCTGTACATACGAGAACACTGCCTGAAGAGCACGCACCACATCGCACGTAAAAAAAGATAAGGACAAGAGAATCCTCTAAGAGTCTGCTTTAGGGATATTAAACSTGCTCTGTAAATATTATTGGTTTTTTCTATATAAGAATATAAATGGTCTGTGATTTTATGGAAAAAAAAGTAATCAAATTCACCAGCAGTTCTTGTACTCACTCTTATACTCACACTTTCTTGGCAAAAAGTCATTTACTGTTTTTTGGKTTTTTTTTTTTTTGGTAAATGCATTTAACGAAAGGACTAGTATTTGTGTCTGGAGAAATAAAACTTCCCTCAAATATTCCTGTGGACAAATGTGATAACTAGTTGAGTTGCTTGATGCACTATTAGAAGAAATCAGATGGTGACCATGGTACAAAGAACATAAGGAGACAGTCCACATACGCTAACTTACAAGAAGTTAGCATAGAAGTAAATATGACTTAGCAAATATGCTTGCCAAAAACAAAGCAAACATTCCCAAATGTCATCAGATCCAATGCTAAGATCACAAATGCCAAGAGATGGGATAACTGCAGTGACCCTCTGTGTACAGGGGCTTTCCCTGCTAAATATCTTGACAGAGGACTTGCTCTTAAAACAGCTCACATGAGCGTTACTGCCTTTATGAAACCCAAGAAAGCTTAACCATTCCCCAGTTTTTCACTTCAGGAGCAATAGATGGTTATGGAAGCATAGCTTTGAGTCTGTAGAAACGCTCAAAATGCTCAACCAACATCTGCTGTATTTAAATATTTAGGTTTTATAGATGCTGGAAAACGAAGAGACAGAGAAAAAAAAGATTAAAGCTGGTATTTTTTTCAGTCCAATGTGACTATTAGCAGGAGTTCTTCATTCTACTCTGTTCACTGCCTACATATAGCCAGAGACCAGGCAAAAAGCCACCTGAGGAAGAAAAACAAAAGCCAGGCTGCCCTGAGTCAGAGCCCATCTCTCACACACTTGCAGTACCCTGCAGTACATCTTGGCCACAGCACTCAAGACACTCCAGGCTGTAAAGCCCAATGGTTAAAGAACGTGGCTAGCAGGCAAAACATTTGGGCGACTGAACACCAGTCACCCCACATTCCCACTGTGGGCAAAATATTGTAGTTCGTGTTTGCAGAAGTGTATGGGTGCCATGAGGTTCTAGTTGCCTATATGAAATTGGCCTCTTGCCTTTCCTGAGTAAAAAGTATCCACCTATAGAGCCAGACATTAATTTTCACCTCACGAGAGCTTTGTGAAATTTTGAGAGTGCTACTTGAGGCTTTTACCTGAAAAGTGAATCATTACAGTTCATTACCAGGCCTGGTTTTTTAAATAACAAAAACAAGTTTCAGTCACTTGATTAAAAGGTGATTGCATACCAGCACAGATGAATAGTCTGCTTCCAAGAACCCAAGCCCTATGATTTAGGAATAAAGAGCACTTATGGCTCTTGCACAGGATTTGCCAATAGCCCTGTGCACCTCATTGAGGAAATTTAGTCCTTACCTGGCTTCTTGCTGAAAGGACTGTGGTGAGGGGGACGCAATTGTCAAGTGTTGGTGGTCTTGCTCTGAGCTGCACAGTTCCAGGACAACTGAGGTACTTGCTTATCATGGCTGCTCCTGGAAGTCCAGCTTGAGAAAGGACAGCAAGCAAATGAGGTGCCCAGGTGTTCTAGGTACTGAACCACAGCCTGTGAGACCCAAGAGAGTTTGTCTTCTCCATGGCAGGATTTGAGCCCTGCAGAAGCACCTGTCAGTTGCACGGCTATTCAAAAATATTAATTCAAATAGTACAAACCAATAAAACTTCCACATTCAATCCAAAAATATGGTTCAGCTGAGATAAATGACTCTCAGAGGGTACAAATTACATCTTGACTTAAGACAGTCTGTAGCATATGAAGACAGAATCCAGCTCCTGATCAATCTTGTTTAGATTCGCTGTGCCAAATTTCCTTTAAGGAGCGTTGACCTCTAGATCGTCATTTCCTTTCTTGCAACATCAAAGTTTTTCCGGGGTGTTCAGTACTCCAGGGTCATGAAACTCTTCCTTGAGGGCATCATCTGGTAAGGGAATGATTTGTTTTCTATCTTGCTGTCTGGCATCCTTTTGTGAAGCCTGTCTGATTCTGATACATGCTGTTGAGGTTGTGCTTCTGCTAATCATTGGACTGGTCATATTTTACTTAGTACATGTTTGTAAACAATAGTTTGAACAATAGCTGTTTTAGTGTGAGACCTGTGGTATTTGGTATCATTCTTAAATCCTCTGCCTTGGTTTAACAGAGAATTCCAATATATGTATTTTAAAGAAAATGTCATACTCATTGCTGCTGCATCTAAACTTTAAAAATTGGTATTGAAATGACTGGCAAACAAATAAATGAGAGAGAAGTAAATCCCTTTTTCCCCTGATATAAACACCCCTTAGAAGGTGGTGATCYGTAGATGTGCCACCAAAACACAAAGAAGTAAAGGTCATACTTGTTAAGATTACCTGTTACTAAAACCAATCATGCTATTTCTGAGTGACAGTTTCGAATGTCTGTGGCTTGCAATACCAGATACAGATGTATCCACTCAGGAAAAAGGGGAGGAGGGAAAGGGACTACGGTGCCTCCTCCCTGGGACCTGGGAACGCTCTTTGTCATCTTCTACATATGGGGTTTTTCACCTCCTGCACAGAGTTCAATTACGTTGTAGGACAAATACAAGGAACATTTTGTAGATGCCCCTATGCTATTTGTTTCTCTAGTTCTCTGTGAAGGCCAGGTTTGGAGTGCAGGCTGTGCCAGAAAAGGTTCCCTGGGGAATATCACCGGATCATTGCTCAGTTCAAGCAGTCTCAAGCATGGAGTCAGATTGCCATGCATAGTTCAAAGCAGCTTTTCTACAAGAAAAATTGCAATCTGTTGCCATTTAGTCCTTGAAAATCTTCTTCCATAGTACAGTAAACTTTTTCTATTAGCAGTTGTTTGTACCAAAAGTATTTCTTTTCTCTGTTAGGCATTCTTGTACTTGCTGCATTAGGGAATGCTACCAGAATAAACACTGCTTTATAAGCCTGTGGAGTTTATAATATGGTTGGGAGCTGGGAAAAAATGCTTTGTCTGTGCCTTGCCAAGTCTGTGGTAGGATAAAGCTGAAGACACACATCAAAACATTAACTGAGAGAATGCAAAACAGACTTGACAATATTTCGCACTTACCAGAGGCTTACTCAAATTTGGAGAGGTAAATATATTCATAGCTGCTTTCAGAAGTGTCTACACCGAACTCAGCTGTGCACAAGTACTAAGTGCTTTCAATACTTAAACTTCAAAGGAAAGAAATAGCTCTATAGATATAATTCAGAACTAAACACTGCCATCTTTGCTAATATGAATTATTTTGCTAYCTACCAAGTATTGTACATGTCACGATGACTTCAAGTAGCTGATTCTTGTAATCTACAACCTAACCTCAGTAATCTACGGTTAGATCACACGGGATTACAGGTTTCATCTGACACCTATCCTAATTCATACATCATTGAAGCATATTGAACACTGGCAAGGAATTCTCTGTGGAGCAACTCACCCAAAAATAGCCTTATCATGAGGCAAAACTTGAGCATTGGGAGCAGCATCTTGCCCTAATCTATCATCCACACAACATCTCTGTAGCAGTGGGGAACTCTGTAACCATGCCATGACCACTATGACCGTGTAACGATTAGAGGAGCATTAGCCATAGCACCTTGTTCGGTGTGAAACAAGGAGCAGAGAAAAATATACCTTATAATCATCTGCAAGGGGCTGTTTAGGACAGATCAAACAAAAAACTTGGCCATAGCTMAATGGTTGTGTTTTGAATGGATTTCTTTTGAAAGAAAACACTTCAGAAGCGCTTGCTGTCCTCCTACATTCAGGACAGTATGCCACTATGTAGGTTTAAAAATGGAATTCCACCATCAATCTTGAATATATAGTTCTTTATTTCTGCCAGGAGAATTAAAACAATTCGACTTTCTTTCAGAAATACACCTTAAATTATGCTCAGTACAGCTGTGTGTCTGTATACAAGCACACCCACACTTCAAAAATATCCTAGTGACCTGTGTATATTTTCAAGGTGGCATTCTTTTGTCTCCTTTTGTCCTGCTTATAACTTTTTCTCTCTCTGTATGTCCACGTTCAGATGTCATTGAACCACCAAGTGTCCAAACTTTAATGACTCTCTTGCTATGTGAGGAAAAYACCATTTTTCATATAATTCTACTACACCTCATGCTACTTGTAGCTTAGTTTCCCAAGGCAATGAGGTTACTGTAATTGTGCACTGTGTGTGTGTATGTTTATGTGTATGCATAACTTGACTCAGTCTCCTCCCAGTAACCTTCGATCCTGCTGGCCAGTCAGTCCAACATAACAAACGCATGGCAGCTTCACATATTTTTAGTTCCTCCAGCAAGGAAAATAGGCCAGCAGATAGTGAGGAGAAAACCCCCATCAACTCCCCCCTTGAGAAGGCTGCAGCATGGATGCCCCGGCTGAGTGCAGAGAGTGAAATGTCCTGAACTCTGATCCTGGGGAAACAATGGGATTTCGCATCTGTTTACATAGCAGATAACACCRCTGCAAGACAAAACCATAGGAAACCAAACTGCACCACCTCCACAGCTCTTGGAYGAGTTGGGCATCACCTATGTATGGGTTAAGGTTTAGGCTGCCTCTTAAGAYGTGGCCACTGCCACATTCCTCATACGAGAGAACCCAATCCAATTTTTACATTACTGAAGTCTACTGAACACTCAAAGAAAGTTCCCTGCAGAGCAACTGACCCAAAAATAACCTCTAAAAATGAAGATGTGGAGCCCTTCTGTAGGCCTAAGGGCCATCACGCTTCACAAATTAACGTTTGATGGTACATGCCCTTTTCTTTCCTCTTTATTTAAGGTGCTTAGTAATTTGCTGCCTATACAATGACTGACAACTACAGCATGTTCCAAGCTATGGCTGTGAATATGGTAGTGGAGGAGGAGAGAGGAGAGCTCATTGCCCCAGTCTGCCTTAGCTGATGATGGCTATTAATAGCTTAGACCTACAGATAGCTCACCTGGGATACTCAACTCCTTTCTTCTTCCAGGGAATTGACTACATTATTGAGGCTACAGAGGCCCTGTGCTTAAGCTGGTGTGTTGAAGCATCCTTTTTCCAATTCCCTAATCAACTTGMAGCAGTGCACCTTCTTTTGTGCTGTTGGGCTGCTCCACCCACGGTCAGAGGCCATGTTGGCTGTTCAGCAGCACGGTTGATCCATCAGCAGGGAGACAAAGCTGGGAAAAGAGCATGCAAGTCCTGCCAACTCATCAAGCAGCATTGCTTCCTCATACCCAACTAGCTGCAAATTGCTCTGTCTTTCTAAAATGACAATTAGAGTTAGATCAGCAAATGTAGCGTTCCATACTGTTCATTTTCCTCATGGGAATGCCTTGTTCCTATAATAGCAATGCCTTCATTCACCCAGTAGGAAGTGTCCCGGGCTTTGTAAATCATTGCATATCTCAAATTGGAAGGGACTCATAAGGATCATTCAGCCCAGCTCCCTGCTCCTCAGGGGACTACCTAACTCTAAAATATATGACAGCATCATCCAGGCACTATTTGAACTCTGGCAGGTTTTTGGCCACTTCCCTGAGGAGTCTGCTCTGGCACCCAACCACCTTCTCAGTGAAGAACCTTTTCCTGATGTTCAATCTGAACTTCCCCTCAGCTAGCTTCCTTTGATCTCCTCATGTCCTATCATTAGTCACTGGAGAGAAAAGATCAGCACCTCCCCCTCCACTGTCCCCTTGAGAAAGTTCTAGACTCCAAGGAGGTCTCCCCTCAGCCGTCTCTAAGCTGAACAAGCCCAGTAACAGCTGCTCACTTAACCTTGGCAACATCTCCAGCCTAGGTGGGCCATCATCTTCATCAAAGTTTACTTTGACTTCCAGAGGCTTATACCTATTGTACAAAGGATGAGTAGAGATAAAATATTGCTTTATCATAAACATAACTTGTGGTTTTTCTGAGCAAGATACATGAAAATTAGATAACCAAACAGCACACAAAATAATCCCATACCAAGATTTCAAATGAGCATTTCTGCCAAAGCCTCTGACCATGTCAGAGAACAGCAAGATGAAGGTTGCTTCATGATAGAGGATAAGCAAGAGGCCAAGGGCGATCCCAGTGCAAGCAATGCCATCACCACCTAGGGTGCCATCCCACCAGGAGAGAATAACATAGTTCAGTAACAATCCCTTACAGGGCAAGCTAAAGCATCAGGTCTAGAGGACATTCCAGAGTTCAGTCACAAGCAGCAGGAGGCAGAGCTGGAGGTCCAACCAGGTGAACAGAGACAGCACTGAGTGCAAGCATACTGACAATATATGTCAGACAAGAACCAAAGGCTCAGAACTGCACCTAAATTGGGTTTCTGGGTCCACTGGCAGAGGGTGTGGCAGAAGCCCAGGTGAGTCTGATCTGGGTTAATAAGGTCTATTAGTGCCCTCAGGGCACCAAAAAGAACTTGAAATTTTACCCATAGGTATCAGGAAAACAACTTTTGCTGTTCACAAAGTTTCTTCTCTGTGTGTGTCTGTCTGTCCACCCAGCTCCTCAGAAGAAGCTTCCACAAAACCTTCTGTGGTCCAAGACTAAGAGTATGTGATGGAGTAATCACAGTGTGCACCGACACCCAGGAAAAGCCACTACCAACACAACAGGTGGAGCCACCAACAGTGACACCAGCTGGGAAGGAATGATTCACAGGTGATGGATCACCACCCAGCACTGGGAACCACCTGCAGGACAAAGGCAAATCTGTAGCTGATAAATGAAATGCTTTTTGATTTCTAGGTCATCAAAGCAGGTTTATTGCAAGGAGTACCTGCTAATTGATCAGCTCTTTAGCTTGAAGACAAGCCAGCCTGCACACCCGGCTTATCTTGCAGTGAAGAGTAGAGTGTAGATGTGAGGCATGGGAGAGTTGGGGAAAGAATGCATGGACATTTCAGTGTCAGGACCTATCCAGGTCTCCTGCCCACTCTAGGGAGACCAACAATGCTCCCAGGAGCTGCAGCATACAGAGAACCAGCTTATTCCATGACAGATGGCACAGCCAGGGCGGAGCAACCAGTAAAGAAATAAACCAAATTTGATTGCGGTATTGCCTCCTAAGCCATGGATGCCCAACTACAACGTAGCCAGTTGTGGTTATCCAGTCTCCAAAGTCAATAGCAGGGCAAGAAAATGCTCATGAAATGAGTTTACATGTTGCACTTTGATACCATATCAACACAGAGTGGGGAACGGCACCTCGCGAATACCTCTCACACCCTGAACCATCACCACAAGATTCTCCTTAGTGTTTGAATGTTAAAACTATCATAGGGTAAAGTGGTATTGCTGTGAGGTTAAAAGTCAGAGCAGGAATTAACCTTTTGGTGATGTCATGTTTGCTGGATGATAAAAGAAGAACTGTGAATGACAAAACCATACATTTAAATGGACTTTTTTTTCCCCCCCACAATTACCATGCATATTGGAGCTTCGTTGCCATCATATCTAATGGTACAAAAATATTTGTGTGAATGCAAGCACTGGAAAGGCGGAGAAAAAAGACTTTCTCATCTGTTAGGAAATTTCTAAAAAAGATTCTACATAGAACAACTGCAGAAGAAATTTACCTGATTTTCTTTTCGTGTTGTGACAGTGTCAGGTCATGCTGGCTTTGACTGTAATCTTATCAACAGTATCTCATCCTTTAGAAATCTCTGCTACAATTTCAGTTGAAGTACCTTTCTGGAAAAAGAGGACTCTTGAGAAAGAAAAGCAGTTGTACAAGATGACCTAATAGTTGAATAATCTTTTCCCTTTAGGCAAAGCATGAAAAAACATGAAAGCTACCAAACAGGGTGATCAGAAATAACTGGAAATACGTGTCCTGAAGGGTGGTACGTGAAAGATCCCAAGAGTCACTCAAAACTTCACTACCAGTTATTTGCTCCTTTTATACCTGGAGGTCTTTGGAGATTCACACTTTTTGTTTTCTATGCTTTATTATCTTTGACAYACAAACATGTATATACACATACACACACATGCATTTACAAACACATAGTGCCAGGATCTACACAGACATGTACWGCTGATGGAAAATAAATGGCAGTATAGGAGCCCTAGAGATTCAAGAAATTTCCTATTCTTATTTGAGCGCATTTTACTGAACTGACAGACTCTCTCTTCAGGTATCTRCCATACACATGTTACTCAAAGATGYACGCATTATATTCTACTTTGTTCAACATGTATTTCCTCAATTTTTCTGTGCAGAGCAAATTCAGCATAATGACAGTGGACTGTAAAAAACATTGCTTAGACAGGACAATATTAGTATGCACTTTGTTTAATGGGGGCTTGTTAGCTTACTGCCAAGTAATACGTAAGCAAATCATCATTCATTAGGGAAGCTTGAGTAACATTGTAAGGACCCAATTTGCTTAAGAGTCTGAAGTTATCGCTGGGTAAATATCCAATGTTTCTTCAGATTTGCAGGAGCATAGAAAGAGTATTTTTTTCCTGAAGTTACTTATGTATTATTCTGCTTTTTAGATGTGTATTTAAGTACAGAAATTCACATGAACATAATACCCAAGAAGTTACTTTCTTAATAAAAAGCAATCATATAAAGTAGGTCAAATGCTGGTCCCGTTGTCAACTTCATTGATTCCGGTGGGGGTTTAGTGACCTGCCAAAGACTAAAATTTGACTTCATGTTCCCAGAAAGGATTATGGTTAGGAAATCTGAAACCGTGTAACCTTTGTGCATTCATTAAATGTGTAAGTAATAGAACTGCTGGTGTACAAAGTACTTTCGGACTATGCCCGGGAGACTGGCTGTCAGCCTTTTCAGAGAACAAGCCTGCCTCTTTCCTTTCCTTGAACTTGAATGCAGAAACAATGCAAAATCCCCAGAACAGACTGATTAGAATATAGCATAGGATTAGGGTAAGGGAAGTMAAATTCAGGGTTTTCCTGAGACAGATTGGCAGCAAGTGATCTTGRTGGTTTGGGGTGTAAGATGGCTTGTGCTGGTTATCAGACACATTAGGGAGGGAGTCAGAGCATCCTGCAGCTAAACCATATTGCAGCAGGGAAGCTGGSTGGCCTTAATGGGAGCAAGTGGGTAGGCAGACTGGAGATGTCTGTAGGGGACACCTGTGCTGGGGGACCACTGCACCACACCTGAGTCAAAGGGATAGAAGAGTAGCTCTTGAGAGCAGGACTGTCTGCTAATGGTTGSCAGAATATCAGGGAGGAAAGATACAATGAAGTTTCTAGGCAAAGAAGAGATTTGTGTCTCTAGGGAAAAGAGCAAGGGAAGACAAAGGATAAGGATCACCTCAGTTGCCAGGGTCAGCAGTGAGACTGACAGCTCTCCAGTTTGGAAGTAAACAACTGACAATATGCATTTGCAGCCCCGAAAACCAACCTTATCCTGAGCTGCAACAAAAGAAGTGTGGCCAGCAGATCAAGGGAGATGATTCTACCCTTCTGCTCTGGTCTCTTGAAACCCCACCTGGAGTGCTGCATCCAGCTCTGGGATTATCAGCACCGGAAAGATCTGGATSTATTGGAATGAGTCCAGAGGAGGCCACAAAAATAATCAAAGTGGTAGAGCACCTCTCCTAGGAAAAGAGGCTGAAAGAGTTGGGGCTGTTCAGCCTGGAGAAGAGAAGGCTCCATGGAGACCTTATTGTGGGCTTTCAATACTTAACAGAGGGCTAAGAAGAAAGATGGGAGCAGATTTTTAGTACTAGGGCCTGCTGTGATAAGACGACGTGTAATCGTTGTAAACTAAAATACCATGTAGAKTCAGACTAGATGTAAGGAAAAAAAATTTAGGATGATGTTGGTGAAATTCTTGCATGTGTAAAGAGAAAGCTCTCAAGTAAGTCTTTAACATGTCTCAAAGGTGTTCTAAAAGAACTGAGAACACCAGGCCCAAGAATAGCCTGAACAAGGAGACCCTGCACACAAACATAGCACATCCTCATGGAGGGTCAGAAAAATAACAGACAATGCTGTGTCTCAAATGCTTTCACATCTGGCTGACAGAAGGTTATCTCCAGTATGAGGTGCAGAGAGTGATATATTACCCTAGCTTGTGAAATATCTAAGACAGAGTGACTGATGCGAATGCTATAGATATGTTTCTTAAAAAACGAGTGTAAGAAGTCCCAGAAGCAAACTTTATCAGTAAACCCTTATTACGGCTTTGTTTTGTTCTACTGCCATCAACTGTCCCCAAGGTTTGGGGAAGAGGTATCCCCCACAAGCTGCTGTGAATTAGACTTCACTAATTTTGGTTCTTTTCATTCTGCACCGTGTTCCCAAACTATGCCAGCTGGTCTTGTACGCTTAAATATTTTAACATGTTCCCGTGCCATTTATCAGGACATGAAACAAATGCCCTCAGACGGACTACATGCTCTGGAGGAACACCATGCAGTCCTCATATTAGTTCATTCACCCTGAACGCAAAAACCAGCAGCTTGCAGTCAGGAGGTCATTGAATAGCTTATGCTCTGCTGACTGGGCATGTGGATGTCTCTCTACGTCTGCACCTGCAGGCTTGCCCTTAGACAGGCAGAGCTACAAGGCCCTTTGGAAAGAAGACACCCAAAGTGGCAGGGAGGTGGTGCAAGYCTCCATCAGTTCTGATTCTCTCCCCTCTCAGCAGGCAGATGCACTTCCTGAAACTACAGAAATTCCTCTTTTAAGAAAAGRTATCAAAGGGGCCTTTCATGGGGTAATTCAGCCCCCTGTTTTCTAATAATACTTTAAAGGAATTATTTCCCAACTTTCCCTTCTTTTCTACTTTTCTCATGCCCTATGTCAAGTGCAGCACCTTCAAGTAGCAACAAGTCACTGGATACTGGAACTCTTCTTGTTCTGAGTGAGGAGAACCATTTTTTAAATGATGACGACAGTGGGACCAAGACTAGTTCTTTCCTGATTTATTTGTCACTGAGCACAGCACTCAGAAAATATATGTTGTGATGCCTAGTGCATTCCTGTGAGAGGTATATCAACTCCCAGTCACGTGGCAACAGCTGTACTCAAGGATTGCAATGCATGTGTTCTGAATTGCATTATTATGCACATAGTCACACATGTAAATATGTTGCATTGTTTTTCTGATCATAATCAATCTGTCTATGCAAAGCAGACATTAATCTCACATTCAGACACTGGGGCAGAACTTCCATTGCAAAAACAGATCAGTCAGGTGTTGCACAGGGTTGCCAGGTTCCCAAAAGGCTGTAGCTCAAACAGTTGGAACCTCAGAAACATCCTTTTCATGCGTTTGTTTCCCCCTTTTGTTCACTGCTGCCTGTTTGTGTGTTTACATGTGCAGAGCATGTCCTTTGTAAGCAAGCACTGGGGAAGGGAACATATCCATGACACGGGTAYGTACGTAGAAGTGCAGAGGAGACTCCTCTTCTCCTCTTCTGTGTTTGTTTTTTTTAGAAAAGCAAATATCATTAGGGCTGCTTGTTGCCTTTCGACTCTAACCAGTAAAGTACACTTATAAAGTAGCAAACAGTACCGAAGGAATCTCTACTTGGTGGGACGGATAGTAACACATTTTAGATCTTTCTATTACTTATGCAAGAAATAGTGAAGATGTGCTCCTAAATACATGAATCTGAAAAAAGGTTAAGAATGAAGTTCTATGGATCATTCCTTAATTTCTGTAAAGTTTAAATGAAGACAATTTTTTTACTTATTGAGGTTTTTTTCTCTTCATATGTACAGGTTTTTGAAATATTTTACCGAAATCTGTACATAGCTTCTTGTAGCAGAAACSGACTGTTTTGAATACATCTGCTTGCAAACCTTTAAGAGCTGAAAAGCCAGTAATTTTTTCAAAATTATGAGACCTGACTGAAAAATATTCCCTTGAGACTTTCTTTTTCTTTTTTTCTTTAATTAAACAACTAAGACCATGCAAACACACATGAACTTAACTATATGTTTAACCCTCTGCAAAAGAAAAGCCTGGAAATCCTGCCTGTGAAAGCATGAGCATCCCATTCAGTTTGTTTTTATATACATGCATGCATAGCCACCAGAAACTTTGGCTCATCCTCCTCACGAGCAATTAGTTATTTGAGCCTTTTGATGAAATGATCTTGAAAGATTAGTGTTCCAGAGTCCCAATACTTTAATAGATATTTAATTGTATCTTTTGGGTAAGTGCCAAAGTGATGGATGGACTTATTAAAAATTACATTCTCTTCAAGTCAAAACACCATCATTTTGGTACAGTAAGCAGCACTAAATTGGCCAAGTAATAGTTAAGTGATTTTATAATAAAGAAGCTGATACAAGCAAAGCCTCAAAAAGTACTGAGCTTGCATTTGCCTTTTGGGAGGACAGTGCAGAGTCCAAAAGCTTGAGGAGCTGAGGTTTAAAGTATAATCAGGCCAGAGATATTGTGTTGGGTATTTTGGTGCAGATCAAAGGGAATTGTAAAGAGCTCAATTAATCCTTCTGTCCCAGCATGATGCCTGCTCTCACRTAAGTAGAATCTGGTAGACTGGTGTTTGTTACACTAAGGTGGTATCTTTTTAATGGCCAGTTCACAGCCACTGCTTGGGATGTGCAGGCAAGTTCATGAAACATGGGTAATTGAAATCCATTTAACTATGAAATAATAGTTAAACTCTTGCAGAAGTTGTGTGCTGTGCAGAGATCCTGTCCTCTCGTCTTTGAGGATGTGGCTCCATGCTTGCTACTACCACAGCGCTGCTAAGGTCTTGAGGCAGGACTGCCCAATGTTGTATTTCAGGAAGGCTCATTCTGCCTTAAAAAGATGCAAATTACTTAATCAGCATTGTAAGTTGGACAGCTAGTTATAAACTTCTTTACATACTCTGTGACTGTCTTGCACTGTCTGTATGAGACAGACAGATCTATTATAAAAAATGTGACCGGAGCAAAGACATCAGTGTTGACTGAACTAAAGCTGGAGTGTCAGAAGGAGTCTGGGGTGGGAGGAAGGCTGCAAGAGCTGTGTCCTCTGCTGATGGCATGTCCCTGAGCCCAAGAAGAAAGCCTAATTCCCATACAACCCTTTGTATAGGCAAACTGTAGCTGCCAGCTTTAAATCCCAAGGATTTGTTTTAACTGCCTCTCCCTTATTATAGGYTCTGCAAAGTAACAGTCTGTAATGGAATCCCTGAAAGAAACTCCAAAGGGAGAAAAATTCCAGCATATTTTTTCTTGTATTCACAGACATAGGCAGAGACCAAGCAAGCCATATGGTCTAACTTTGACACCTCTCATCCATCAAACAAGTTAGTCCCTCTAGTACTTCATATAGAAATCAGAATAACCACAGGCTGGGCAGACATGAAGCTTCCTGCCCAGGAATGTTTGTGCTGCAGGAGTAAATCCTGGCGGTGGGCAAGAAAGGTTCATGCTCAAACAGAAGTCAGAGATGTGGGGCTASGCTTGTCGTTTGAAGCGTTTGGTGTTTTTAAGAAAGTCTGAGAACAAACAGTGGGCAAACATCTTTCAGGTRTACAACTCCACTGACAGCCCTGGTTTGCTCTACTGTAACCAGGAACAGCCTTCCAATTATACATGCTAAGGACTGCAACAGAAAGCTTCACTCGTCCTTACTGAAACTTAGAGAAGACCGACTAAAAATTCTGTTTCCAAATGAGATGGGCTTTCTGTGTTACTTGTCATCACACATGGGACTAAATAACAGAATTGCTACTCATTTTTGCAATTATGATACTATCATTTTACCTGGAATTTCTTAGAGTCCTCAAGCTGTCAACTTACTTTCTGGTGTAGAAGAGCTACAGCCAGCCCACATATTTTGATGCAGTTCATCAAAAGAGAAATGGCTTTTCTTTTGTTGTGTTCCCAACATAAGATTAAAATCAAACACAGGTAGGAATACAATACAATAGGAATTTGGCACTCATTTAATAAATGATAGCTGGGTCGGGAGAGATATGAAGGGAAGGACGTAAGAAAATACCAGATGGAAGAAGTAGTCAAAAATGCAGAATTTCTTCAGAGCTGCCATTGGAGCTTCTTTTTGCATATGAAGACAGATGATCATATGGTTTTTGCCCTTGTGCTTCTGATGGAGAATTCCCTTCAAAACGCCACTTACTTCACGAGGGAGACATGCTTCATAGGAAAAAGTCAGGATCAGCATCAACAGGAAATTAGGTGAGTATGAGCAGGACCAGTTGTTCAAACTTGCAGAGCAAAAAAAAAAAAAAACCCAAACAAACCCCAAATCAGACACACACAATTACATATGTGAGAACTGGCTCAGCTCTTTAATAGGTTGTTTGAATTAACATACCCACAAGAAAGAAAATGACACCGTTTGAGTTTTCAGTCCAAGTACTCAACCTTCCTTAGCCTTGCACTGCTTCCACAGAAAGGATGTCTCCAAAGCTACTGCAGAAGTGGCAAAGAGCTAAATCTGGAGAACACTGAGGGAGATCTACTGAGATGAAAACGCCTGAAAAACAGGAATGAGAGAATGACCCATCCTGCTCTCACAGCCACTTCCCCCAAATTTCCTCTGCCCAGCAGCAAAGCACCCAGGTCAGCTTCTGAGTCAATCAGCACCAAAACAATACGAAAYAGCAAGTGGGAAGTTGTCCATTTCAGCAACCGCTTTAAAAAGGGATGGGCCATTAACCCTTCTACTTCAGAGGCATCCCTCTCTTTCGTGTAGTCTTGCTGTGACTAAAYGCGTTGAATCTATTGCTCATCACAGACAAAACAAATTTAAAATTTTCCTGTTGTACCAAAACCCCAACCTATGCCACCTGAGATGGCCCTCAACAGGCAGCAGTTGTGCACTACTTGGCCATTCAGGCTTTGAAAAAATCAATAGATAAATGAACAGCTGGACCCGCCCTTGGATCAACTCTATCCCAGGATTCCCCTCTCCTCTCTGGGGTAGATAAGACTGGCCAGGTGCTGCTGAGCATTAGCCACTCATGTCCTTGTTCTGCAGGTCCCAGAAAGCAAGTGAAGTTGTAGGTTGTATCTCTCTATTTGCTCTCTTCAGTTGAAGAGCAGCAAATRACTGCTCAAAAGTTAAGGGAATCTATCTGAGGGAATGTCATTGCAATTCATTACCAAGTCTATAATTCTGCAGGGGCTGGCCATGAATGTATCTACATGTGGTATCAAAGACTGAAGCATTATTGCTATGAAACTTCTAATTCTGCGGTCAGAAATATTTTTTTCCTGTAAGCATGAGGTGTGTCATTTTTTCTTCACAGCTTCATGTACAGAAATCCTACACATTCAGRTCTTCCACACCCTGCAAAATTCAGAGATACTAAAGAAATTGTATGTAAAACTCTCCCAGAATGCATTACCTCTCCAGCATTTCTTCTTCACAACTCCCAGCTGTGCTGGTGGGAGTCCAGCTCTACAACACCAGAGCCTCTCCAACTACCAATGACAAGTGGCAGTATGTCACTTGTTCCCAAATGTCATCTTCTYCACTTGCACCTTTTCTATGTCTGAGCATATCCTTTTTTCCCAGCTCTCCTTCAGTAAGAGATATGGTTTTTCACCTCCTGATCAGAAATCCAGAGTGTTTCTTCCCAGGAATTGCAACAACATCTTTTCATCAGAGTGTTTTTTCCTGTCATAGAGTAGTTCATCTGCCTCTTCCACTTGGACTTCTCTTTTTCTGGACTGCTGCACCTTTGCTGACATGAGAACCCAAATGGAAATAATCACTGAGCTGTGTTAGCTCAGCACAAAAGATGATTTTGCTCAGATACAAACCCATATGAGAAGGAAACTTCTCTGTGTGCATGTTTACAATGCTTTCTGACAATGCCTACAGAGTTATTGATTATGATCTTCCTTTGTATTAGCAGTTTGCAGAAACAAGCTCCTTGGGCAGTGATGGCATTTCGCCTGTGTTGAGGACGGGAGTGTGATTAAATATATTCCTGGACCACCGTCGCCTGACTTTTTTCCAGAAAAGCAGCCAATGATTTTGAATGTCCCATCTGAGACATCTGACTTCCGRAGAAGAATGTCAGGAATTTCTGAAGAATCAAAACCCCATGCCCAGCATATGTTTTGAACTGGGCACCCAAAACAAATGGTCAGTTGGAAGGAGGCTCCTGTTTTCTGAACACTCCCAAATAACTCTGAGTACCCTGACGAGGAAGTGAAGTGCCCACTAGAAAACCATAAGCTCTTCAGAAATGCCGGGCACCAGAAATGAACATTAAGAAAATCCTATTTGGTATCCAAYTGTAAATTAAAAAAATATAATAAACAAACAAACAAAAAATTCCCACCAAAAGAAAACAAAACAACATGGCAAGGCCATTAGTAGCTCTTAAAATAGCAAAAATTTCCAACCCACGTTGTCCAGCAGCATGTCCTTGGCAGAACTAGGGTTAAGAATGGCCCAGGCAGAGGTACAACACCAGCTTGCAGCAATCAGCCTCTTCAGTGTTTGCTGCCAAATATCTCCTCTGGGATCATTATGCCTATACATATGCTATTCTGCCTAGAATGCCCCCAGGAAAGAMTGGGAAAGCACACTAGAGAGGGGAGGAAGGGGATCCATTGCATTGACACTGGGGCCAGGACACAATACCTGGGCTCCACCAACTGGTTACTGGCTCTGTGAAGTTTGGCCTTTTATTTTGGCTCTCACTGACTCAGACTGTACACTCACAGTTCGGCACTGGGTGAAAGCAGGCTCTGGACAGCGTGAAAGCTAAAACCGGAGCAGGGGAATTCTTGCCCTTGGCATGAACAGCTACCACAGCAGCTGGCTGAAAATATTATAATACATGGGAATCTGGCAGGTGGCTCAGGGCTGCATAGCTTTTGTAGAAACATTCTGTATTGCCCCAGAAAGCAGGAGTCAAGAGAAAACACATTTTGCATGTACTGCAAAGTGATAAATTAAAGATTTAAATAATGCAAAAATATCATCCATGTTTAATGTTAGATATAAAGCCCACAAATTACTGTGAAATCTTCCCGTGTCCTGAGAGCAAAGCAAGCTGACTCTCAGGGAAGGGATACCACATACATACCACAAGTTCTCCAGATGGCATAACAGTTCAACAGGAGATCATGCTGCTGTGAATACTCAAGGAGGCACGTGGGGATCTGTGGGCTCTGGAGCCCTCTTAACAAGTGCTCTTTGCTGTGCAGAAAACAAGGACCTTCTGCATGGGCAGAGTCACCCCATGCCTTTTGCAATGTGTACAACAGTGTTTGAAGCCTCATTTGACTTCCCAGGTAAATCTATTTCTTCAGAACCATTTTGGTGCTTGCAGATGTTGATCTAGTTGAGGATAATATAACAAGGGGGATTAAAATTTCCTGAGCTGAAGACAGGACTCCAGTCCATTATGGAAAGGATTCTTTTTTTTCCCCCCCATCCTGCTACTTACTTCTTCCAGAGAACCGTGAATGTTTTTGAAAGAGAAGGGGAAAAATAGTGATGAAAGATTTTGAATATCTGTACACGTCATCAAGTTCTGAAGAATTATCTCCAGAACAAGTTGTCAGCTATTTTGGGATATTTTGCTGGCTGTGAAGATGTGATGCTCATAATTTAATACTACAATACTCATTAAATCAGCATGATGTCATAATGTTTTGTGCTGGTATAAGCACCAAGAAAAGCCAACTTTCTACAGTCTTCATTCTTTTGAAAAGAACTTTAAAAATACACTAATTTAGTACTGTGAGTTTGTCTGGGCTCAGCAATGGAAATAAATAAGTAGTTAGAAAAACAAATTTAAACTATATCCTGAAGAAATGGATTCACCAAAAAGATACATCCTTAAGATTTTAATGCTTGTTTTTTTATTTAAGTAATCTAGTTAGATTTAAATTAATACTAAATCAAATTCAGTAGTAGTTCTGTGACCAATCAGTGTAAATTTTCTATACATCAGCATATGTGCATTTTTACATATGAATTTTTGTAGCTGGTCAGTAACTTCAGGGTTAGCTTTTCCATTGCCTAGATGATGCCTGCAAAGCTTGAGTCCCAGTCTACTCTAAGTGCTTCTGCACGTACATTTATTGGCATGTGAGGGTTAATGTTAAATATCTTTAGTGAGACTTACAGCTCTCTCTTACTTGTTTTAACCCATTTCTTGTTTTTGAAAAATGTGAAGGAAAAATCCTTCTGCCCCTTTACCCAAAAGGGGCAGAAGGAAGGCCGGTTCCCAGTGTAAAGTTACATGTCCAAACTCCTTGGCCACCAGTCGTGCCACAAGCTCCATTTTTAAATGGTATTCGGATGCCTCATGCTTCTGAGAGTGCTTGCCTATCATGAACAAGGCCTAAGGGGCTCTCACACATCATTTAACACTTGACACGCATATGTGAAAAATGGTACATTATGTTCATGTACAATCTCTGTAATTCTTTTTTTCATTTTCCCCTCTTTTTTATTTTTCTATAAACGCTTCTGTAAAACCAATGCCTTTAATATCACCATGTGTTTAGCCACAGAAGTTGCCAAATTTTGTTGGAAATGTTGCTCACGATTTAACTGTTTGCCAATTATTTCCTTTAATGTTTTAATCCAATGTGGTTTCATAAAATAATTCTACGCTAGTTTGATTTTTTCAGACATTTGATCAGTCCAGCTTGCCTGCTAAAAATGATGCTTGACTCATATCCTGGCAACAGTGTTTATTTGACGTGCACTGGTGAAGCACTCTAAAAAACTGTACTCAGGCTATTCCAAATTTAGCCTCCTACATCTGTGTGTGTTAGTGTTTGGGTGCGTCTGAGTTATCGGCTGTGTCTCGTGGGTGACACAAGCTGATCAGTGCACCTTTGTTGTTTAATTAGAAGTTCAGTGTTGAAGAAGCCTTGAGAGAGAAAATATCTGTGTTCCTGGCGGACTTTTTTTAGATCTGTTTATCTTGGGTAGCTTTGTGCTATAAGAAAATCCAAGTCGCCGTAGACTGTGCCTATCCTCAGCCAAACTCCAATTACTTTTGTATTTCTGTCCAAATAAAACTACTTGCCCTAAGTCCAAATCTATGAAAAATGTGCAGCTGTGAAGTGACATCCATTCCTATGCTCAGAAATGTTCAACAACAGGGCCAAAGTTTTTTTCGGAGGGAGACATACCTGAAGGCTAGACGGGCAAGAGGAGAGGCTGGCCACATGCTGGGTTTCACGTGGGAATGCGGGACACTAAAGCAGGGAATATCTCATTAAAAGTAGCTGTTCTAAGCTGGCTGAGAGGGTCTTCCAGCGCATGATGGGTGTCAAACAATGTGAGCACCTTGCCAAGGAGCGTCCTCCAGGATCACAACAGCTGTGGTGGGAGTGGAGGCATCAGGCCAAGGCTCCAGCCAAGCCCCAGGCTAGGATTGCATGCTGCTTACTGAAAGCTTCTTGCAGTTTCAGTTCAGTGACATATTCCCCACTCCTGCTCCAAGAGGTGGAAAGATCCGGGAGCTGGTTTGTCCTTCAGAAATGGGAATGAAATCCTCTCGTTCCTGTTTATGAGAAGAGAGCAAACACATAACTGCTCTAATGAACAGGCATTAAATTTGCTTTATTGGCACGTCCTCAGCGACTTCACCATCCAACACAGACCTTCACAGCCTGTAGTGCCCCATGCCACGGCTAATTGGGTTTGCTCATCAGTGGAAGCAGCATGAGCACTGGTGCAGGCAGTGGGAGAGGGCAGGTGCTTTCACCACCCTTTCACCACTCCAACTGCCCTGGACACCTCCAAAAGTTCCCGCGTGGCTGCATGAGCTGCAGTCTCACCGTGGGTATGGAGTGCAGACAAGGACTAAGAGGACATCTCTTTTTTTACCACATCTATGGTAAATTGGGCTGTATTTTCACCGAGCAGAGGCACTCCTGCCCCGTGCTATGGGGACAAGGCAGCATCCTGTCCCAAGGAGCCTGTCACCTTGCTGACGGATTCTCTCTTATAGTGGGACAACATACCGCTCCTTCAGGAGACCTGACCATTCCTGTTTATAACTTATGCAAAGCTGTGGAGGATGATGGGGCTGCTAAAATTCCCTTCTGCTGACTCATTCCTACCTGAGACGATTTACCTTCAGGGCTCAACATCAATCTGATTTTGGAATGTATCAGATTGTGCCAAAAAAGAAATGATGGGGAAATGGCAGGGTAACAGCAGGCGATTTTAAACCAAGGTACCTGCTGCCAGCCCTTCCTCTGCCCACACTCTCTGCTTCACGTCACACAAGCAGGGTGACACACAAAAGCCTTGATGCATTCAGAATATTTCTTTTCGGGATGAAAGTGTATTTCCAGCCAGCACAGCAATCTCGGGTCATCCTGCCAAGATTTGTTGCATTTTTCTTTAATTACAGCAACAGCCAATAGGTTTAAATTTGAGAACCAATGAACAGAATCCCTGCCTCTCCTCCCTCTTYGCTGATGGTTTAAATCTTTAAGAAACAGCTTCCTAGTGTCTTAGTTGGGAGAGCCTTTAAGCACGCACTTATCTTCAGCTAATGCATCGCAGTCAACCGGGTGGTACATGTTTGCCAAGTTTACTGTGTGCTGAAGTGCTTTCTAGGGTGGAGGCTGGAATACACTTGGTTCACAACTCTGAAAGCATGTGATTGCAATGAATTTGTCTTGCATCAKAGAGGATTTTTTTTGGAAGGTCTCCTACTTAAACAACAATCCATTGGTGTTTCTGAGCCTTCTAGAACAAAGTCTCTATTAAAAAAATACAAGTATTTCAATGTTGCACAGATGTAACATTGTGTGTTGTATATAGTTTGCAAAGTGTGGGAGACTTTTGGTTGAAAGGTACTCTGCACATACATAATATCACCATCATCATTATAAATGCATTGAAGGCAGAGAAGCCTAAGCTGATCTATTATGGGCACCTGTCCCTGTATAATTTTCTAATGCTGCCTGCCTGGCTGAACTGATGAGATCTCCACTAAATTGGAGTAGCCTGTCATTTTATTCAGATTGAAATGGATTTTCTTGCCTTGAATTCCTGGCAGAGAGAAAACTATCAAAAAATAATGGCTCACAGATAATAAGGTTGCATGTTGAGCTAGGCATAACAGATACACAGCTGTCAACACTTTTCCTGCACACATTTACATTGTTTCGTTATGAGATGAGCAAGCTCAGGATGAGAGACAAAACAGGGCCAGGGTGTTTGCCATTTGACCYCTCAAAACACACTTGGGATCCCCCTAAGAAAGCTGGTTCTCATAATTTATGACAGCCAGAGAGATGGGCCGCCTGGCAGAAGGGTAGGCAAATAGTTTGCCTTCCTTCAGATAAGTAACACTGATTATGTTCCACTGAAATGAGGTCTAATATGGGCTTTTGTATATTTTGGCCCTCAGCATGGCACCACATCTCCTGCTCCCATCTCTGGAGAGCTCTTAATGTCCAAGTGACGCATTTTGTGGAGATTTCAGGAAAAATACAGGCGTCCTGAACAGCTTTCGTTTTTCAAGGCTACACGGGAAGCTGTAACTCAATACATAGTGGCTTGCCTTGGTTGTCAACAGAGTCACACTGGCCCAGGACAAAGCCCTGCTTGAGCCCTATGACTCCATGATACTACTGTGGCCAAGGCACGCCAAGTGCACAGCAAGCAGCAGACAGGACAGGGATGTTGTCATATCAGGCTGATTCCGATTCCCCAGAATTACTCTGATTCCCCAGACTGACTGAACAAGCAGCCCTTTCCCATGAGACCTGCCTGCAGTGTCTTGGTTCTCTGGCTTCAAACCCAACTACTTCAGCTGCTCTGACATCCTGTCCCTGTCACGTCCTTTCTCTTACCTGATTCAGGCTTATAAAATTATTCTTGGAGTAAGAAAAGTTATCCAAAATATAYGCTTGATTCGTTCCTTCCTTGCTGCGTCTGAGTACGTACTGCAAAACTGGAAGCAGTGGAGTTAGCAGCAGCTGCCTGCAGCTCATCTGCTGGCAAGGCTGGAGCTGAAATCACATTCTCAAAGTGCCAAAAAGATAGACCTGAAAGGAAGTATTGGGTGAAAGAGCAGGAAAGGAAGTTCACTTCCAAACAATAAACATGCAGATCGGAAATAATTGAGGCACTAGAACAAGGAGGAGGGAAAACAAAACAAACCATAACAATGGATCCTCAGATGAACTGGTTTTCCTTGCAGTAGGGAAGGAGGAGGAGGGGTGAGAGGAAAAAAACAAAACCACCCAGCTTTAGGTAGCTCAGAACTGGCTAGAATAAGATATTTCACTTTGTGATAAATCCTGAGGAGCTGCTAACTCTTTATGTTCAGTGTCAGAGTGATAAGCTGGCGTCCTGATGGTTCTGGCAAAACAGATAAAGTCTTTCAGGGCCTGTCTGCCTGCTGGCTGACCTGCTGATGAGCCAGGGAACTATTTGCTGTGCCTGGTTTCCTTTAAACACCAAAAAATTGACCAGTTTCAACAGAGCATTTCAGTTCTACCAACTCACTGTCTTTCCAGCAGACTCCCATCTGATGGGGAGATTTCCAAACTGCTCTGTGATGCCAGACAATTACAGCTATAAATATTTTTATTATAGAATACCACAATATCATTCTGTAGAAAGACATAAAGAAAAAAGATGGAATAAAAGCTAACATGCCTTACTACTAGACGGCATTTAAACTTTATGTGAATGATACATCCAGGCTCCTAAAACAGAAGCCTGAGGTGCATCATGTGGGGGTTTCTTGGGGTCCAAGGAAAGAGGGACAAAGAACTCTGGAAAGATGGGGAGTACATACACACAAAAACTAGAGCCAAGCAGGGTAAATGGACATTTTTTATAGCTTTATGTGTACAGATGTAAAGGTACGTGACACTGTTTTCTGCAGCACAAGAAGGATTTCTAGAGCACTGAATTTAGGCACCCAGCCTACCTGGTTAAGTTACCTGGCTTGCCGCCTTAAATTCCCTTAATAGAGAAGCTCTCCTAGAGGCAATTCAGAACAGGAGTCTGACACAGGCTTACTGAATTGCTCCTGGAAGCAAGGCTCCTTCCCTGTGTTTTTCCATTGACTCCAGGGGGAACCTGGACAGCCTAGCTGGCTAGATTAATCAGCCAAGTTGGGTGGCTAAATTTGGGTGGTCTGAACGCCTCCACTTCTGCATGAGGCCTGGATTAGGATTGGAGCTTTGTCTTTAACATCTGCATTTGCTAGAAAATACAYTGTTGCTCTTCAATCTTACTGTTGCTATGCGTTAGATGAACGATATATTTATGTTAGACATTAGTTTTCACTCGCACATAGGATGTGAAAGTGAAAATCTGGTAGTGTGGTGTATTCAATAACAGGAGGACCAGGGGAAATTGATAAACAACCTGGAAGCGATCAGAAGTTCGCATTCACTTCAGGGCATTGCCTCTATCGAAGGCAGCTTCTTCTTGCTCTCTGACTCACAGGAGTGGGTAAGGAACACCAGTGAAAGCCCTGAGTGGCTGTGTGAGCAACGTGGTATTGTTCACTCCTTGTTCACCAGCTTTATAATGAAATCTCTTGGAGTGAGTCTGCTCTCTGTCTGTTTTTGCAGCCTCCCAAATATGCACATGCCTCCCCAGCCTCAGCCTGCATTATTGCATTCCAGCATACTGGCTTTGCGTGACATACCAGTTACCTTCAAACAAACTTTGGGCTGAGTTTGCACAGACTAATTCAAAGGGTGCCATTTAAAGAAGCTGAACTCTCACCACACATTTAGTCAGATGTTTCTTTCAGGCCAACGACATAATATGCATGCAGCCACCTCCTGCATTTCCAAAGCTGGCCTTCAACAGTGCAGGCTCGGGCCAGATTAGGAAGCTGAATTGTAAATTACTCCTTAAAAAAAATAAGCCAAGTCACTTGTCTGTGGTCCCAAGAGCCCAATGTGTATCCCAGCAGGATGAGCTGCCTTTCCTGTGACACAGTTAACATTTTGAACATGGCAGTATCTCCAAGCGCTTGGCACACAGGAGGAAAAGTACTGGATAGACCTGGCCTTGTCAGTCCAGCAGAAGCTTGGGAGAATGATGTGGTCCTGCTCCAGAACATTGTTCCTTCTCCACGTGATGCACAATCACCAAAAGGGTCACATTTTTGTAGCCCAAACCTTTAGTCCCTTCCTGAACAGAAAAGGTTGCAAAAGAGAAATAGATATTTATTATCAGAGCAATCCAAGCATGAACCTAATAGATCAGAGGGTAAATGTTGTTGACACAGATAGAGCTATCTTTACTAATGTATCTTTCAAAGCAGAACCACAAAGATTCTGTATCATACATCTAACTTTTTCATATCATGGGGAAGAGGAGTGGTRTGGTGAGAAGGGAGACAGAAATGTTTTCCAGTCTTGACATTACTGCTACTGCAAACTGCTTCTTATAGTTCCCTTCAGATGAAAARGCATAAAAGAATCCATATATGTTCGGATTCATGCAGAGAAACATCAGAGAAGAAAAACAATTCCCATGCTCCTGTTGCCTGATTTTCACTATGCCGAGCACCGACTTGGAATTGTGCTATTATATATTATATATTTCTCAAATAAGCGTAGGTCTGAAAACATCTGGCCTGGTCACATTGCGCTTGGCAAGGATGAAAGTTAATATATAAACTGTAATAACCAAGATCTACTGATAGACAAAAAATGCTGAGATTTTGTTGTATATACTTTGGGAGAAGTAATTACATTTCGTTATATAATCAGTTATACAACACAGATTCTCCTCAAAGTAAACGGTAGCTCCATCCACGAAGACTTTTGATGTGTGTTCCAAGAATTAGTAATAAATCAAGGCATAAACAGACTTTTTGGTGGCACAGGTTGGAAATCTTACAGGGAAACAAAGTTTCCTTGAAAAAAAACCACTGCTTTTAAACAAACACTTTGTTTTCACCAATTTTTTATCAAATCCAAGACTTTGAGCCATACATGGGTCTTGGGAAAGTTTTCTTGAGGCCAATGGTCTTCAGATGCTGGAAACCCTTGGCCTCACAGCATCTGGTTTTCAGCCATGTTCCCAGTCCCAGAGCAGACAGGCTAGAGGGCTACCATTCTGCTGTCAGGGCTGCTAACACCTGAGTGCTCCTGGCTCCTGCCATCCTGCCGCTGGAGCTAACAACACCTGAGTGCTCCTGGCTCCAAGACTCACTCATTCAACAGCTCTGCCTTAGGAAAGGGGGGTCTGGAAGCTGCTTGCAACCACCCTGAGAGAGTAATGTTTTTGCATACCGTGAAGCCAGGAGAGCTTCCAGCTTGATTGCAGAAAATTAAATAAAAGTTGGATTCTCATCAGAATCCAGACAAGTTGGATTAAAATGAGAAATTATCCTGCAAGCCTCTGCGTGGTGTGTGGCACTCTCAGTATTAAATGTCTTGGTTTCCTCCAGAACTGGAAGCAGTTTTGTCAGCACACCAGTATGAACTATCAGCTGGTGCTCATTCAAGTCAAAGGGGACTATATCTGATCAAATCAGTCAAGTTTATGAGCAGAAAGCTCATTTTTTGGGCCCATTAGTGTCATGTAGAAGTAACTTTTTCCTGTCACCACTGAGAAGCTTTGACATATCTACTGTGGTCAGCAYTCGAGATATCAAGTTCAGTGCAGCAATGCAAAAATGAGCAATGTAAGAAAGAGATACCAAATCCTCATATTTCAATCCAAAAATCTTGTGTCTTCCTTAAAATAAAATTCTAAATAATGAACAAAAACCTGAAAATATTTAAAAATTTAAAAGAGAGTGTGAAGAAGGAAAAGAATGGGGAGACCTTGTCCAAACTCTAGCACAAGTAGCTCGGCCCRTCTTGTGTTGGATGTCTGCAGGAGCTGGCCAGCAATAGTCTTAATATTTGGTCCTGGATGCCAACAGTCAGGCAATAGCCAGAAAGAGGGGTTGAGGGATTGGTGGGGAGATTTAGGCCACCTGACATGACCCCTCAAGTTTCATGCAGAAGATTTTAATTCATTTTGTTGTGGTTATCCTGAAATACTGTTTCCTTTATTACTACGGCCTGAAGTCAGTAATACACTTGAAAATACATGTGTATCTTTAACATAACTTTGAACTCTTSAGAAGCCCCATTATCCTCAATGAACATGTGTGAGTACTTTTCTGGAGACTGGGCATGATTTTACTCGCTGATTCAACAGGGGTGGCCAAAAGAAGAGCCTCAATTTCTTTCTTTTTTTTTTTTTTTTAATTAAGTACAGTATGACAATAAAGATTCTGTAAATTATGTCCTCCATTAACCAATAGAGGCATTCATTTTGGTGCAATCATTATTTCTATTTCACGGCTCCAAACTGAAGCAACAAATGTTTAAAATCACTTTCAGTGTTTTACATAGCTCCACATGGTGACCTAATGTATCTGGAGCTGTAATACAGAGATGTATTTAAGGTATTGCCTTGCTTTGGTTATTTAGCTATGTCATTGCACAGGTTGAGAATGCCTTTTATCAGGGGATCTTCCGTCAGGCTACAGGCCATGGAAGCCTGTCAGGATTTGGTGGAACTGAAAATTTTGATTGTAGCTATCATACGAATTTCTCCCAGTGCCTTTAATGTTTCTTTCAGAGGCAATGTTTTCTGGGTTATCTCCTGCRGTTTGGCCATCTTCAAAAAAATGTAGGAAAGCCCTATTGTCAGCTTCAAGTTTGGATCATTACAAGTTAATGCAGCAATCCCAAACAGTGTGAAAATATCTAATTCAGTAGACATGTTTGTAAACAGGACACTCTCCTTTCCAACCAAAGTAGTAACAAATGTATTTTCTTGCTGAATGACCTCCCCAAAATGGGCTCCATCTATTTATGCAAAGTTAATTAGGTCATAACATTTACTTTTCCTGTTCACAGATTAACAACTTCTTATAAATCAAAATTGAAACTGCCTCATTTTCAGTATGTGATTTCTAAAATCCATYTGGTGACTCTGATMATTTTTTTAAATTCTGAGATATTRTTTTTATTACAATACTTGCAATGGCAAATCTAACCAATAAAATCAGACTGTAGCTTTTCAGGCATCACACTTTTCCACAAGGCAGGCCTCAACTCTTTTTAATGGTGAAACATGGTCAAGAATTTTTAATGAACCTGTGTTATAGCTTTTCTAAGGATTAAACCCATCAATTTATAARTATGCATCACATAGTTAAGGTCATACTATTGATTTGCATTTGAATGTAAATATATTCATTCAGTGGATYTTAAGTCTACAACAAAAAGACACTTCAGGGGTCAGAGGTGAATTCCCTGTTACTGTAAAAATACTATAGTATAGTATAACCTTGTTTATAAAATCATCTGGCCCTGTTATGAACATGTTCCTTATAACTACTAGAGGCMAGCTCAGGGAAATGCCTTCAAATTCACAAGTTAAATATATTCACATATATGTACATATTTTTATATGGATAGATATAAGCACATGTATGTATGTATGTATGTATATGTATGTAGCACTGAATAACATTTGAGAAAGTACCAATCTTTATGGGGCTGCTCTCTGTGCCAAGAAAATAATTAATGGACAGTTGCAATAATTTAGTAAATTATACTTACAATAATAATATATKGGCTTGAAAAGGGGCCACAGTAGCATTTTTGGCACAGTGTGGAGCTATTAATTTCTATTTATGTCTGCAACAAAGTAATTAAACACATGCATAAATCCCCAATAACCTGAGTTGAACTTCAAAATATTTCTAAGGGCTTTGCGTAATGGGCGTGGGACACGAGAGGTCAGAAATGGCACAATTCTACTTCCCAGAAAATACTGATATTTTGACTCCTTTCCATTTTGCAGTGGGGCAAAGGGATGAAAACATTTTGCAAAACGAACACTCCAGAATCAATTTTTAGAGCCAAAGTATTAATTTCAAAGAGATTTGACAGGTAAACCATTATAAAATTGTAATATGTAAATTAAAATGCATCCCTCTAAGATCAACAGAAACGGAAAAAACAGAACAAAATATATTTACACCATCCAAGCAAACAAAAATGAACTCTTCACCTAAATATTTTCTCTTCTCAACACTATAAAATCAAGATTATCCCCAGAAACACTTTGTCTTGGGGTGACTTTATGATGCTGTATCCCCTATTGCCTGATCTGTGCCAGTTCAGTTTCAAAAAACTAGAGATTCCMATTCATTTTGTTCTCGAGCTGTTTTTAAGCATGTAGGTTTAAGCATGCAAAGCAAATCTTGATATCTATCCTACCTTCAGCATTCCCATTCTGTTTCTACAATGCTGCAGAAATCGATCTTTGTGTTTCTTTATACAATGCCTAGAGCCTGGGTTGCATGTTCCATGGTTCCAGGTTATGAAGCAGTAGCTGGGTATCTTCATGATGGAGTTTGGGTAAAGCCATGCCTAGAAATAATGCCCATCATTTGGGGAGTCACTGAATACTGGAAATACATTAACTCTCTGCAGAGAAAAGCAATGAGAAGATGCATTGTTTGAGATGGGGAATCAAATGTTCTCAAAACTATACATAAAAAAAATATGACCCACCCATAAAAACCTTAATTTAAAACAAACCAGGCTTGCTTGCAACAAGATACTCATTCTCCTGTTATTATTTATGCTGCAGTAGCTCCTAGAAGCCCCAGGTGCCCATCATGCCACATACTGCACAACCATAGAGTGATCACACAATTATTTATTTATTTATAGGGCATTAGATTTACCTGGTCCTGAGTGAACAGGTAAAGCAGCGATTACCAAGGGCTCCACATACACCCAGGCAGTCAGCCACAGAAAGTAATTTCAGCCTCAGCCTTTGTTTTAAATAAACACCTGCATTTTCATATGGAGAAAAGGATTTATTTCACAATGAGCTGTCACAGCATGTTTGCCTGCTAATGAACCAAAAGCTCTTTGAATTCTGTCTCCCATTCTTCCCACACTGCAATTTTGCCAGCCCTATCCCTTTTAGTGCTTTTCCTTTTGGTTTGTTTTTTTCCTTTTTCTTTTTTTTTTCCTCTTGAACAAAACATTCCTGCTTAGGCCTGCAGTTATTTTGTAATTCCCATTTCATTTACTACAGGGAAAGGCCTTGCCTCCATCCACAGAAGAAAGGARCACATTGCCGTCACTGCTATGTGCAGACAGGTAGTTCCTATTTGATGGTATTTGATGGCAAAATATATTTGGTGATGCAGACAGGGACCTCAAGACAAGGCTTCTCATGGCATCCAGGATCATGGCATAGGGTACCGTTCCACATACAACCCAGCCTAGTCCCTCGAGTGTCTGTACACTCCAGTGTATTAAATCCCCGAAGACTTCCATGCATGAGGCCCTCCTCCAGTGTCACTGTGTCTGGCATGTGTCAAAGCACACCCTACTCCCCACACGAGCCAACCCCTGCTTTTAGCACTGTAAAACACAGAGTCAGCCTCTGCTTTTCTGTATCGTTCTGAGCTGTGCTCCAGAGGGACTTTACACAAGAAAGTCTGTTTTCTTTGGGCTCCTGGATCAAGGCAAGTCCTTTGGCAATTATAGCATTTAACCTTTCTGCTCCCCTGGATGCTCACTGGGGAGAAGCACATATTGAAGAAGTGATCTTATGCAAGCACAAGGTTATTTTAACCTAGGAAATTTCTCATGGGGCCCATTATATCATATGAGGAAGAACAACTGAGTCATTTTTAAGTATAGGAATTTAAGCATAAAAATAGCCAAGAAATCCTTAGCTTGAGCATCTGCCCCAAACTCATCCCTCCTCCCTTCCCTTTTGCCTTCCCATCATGCGTGGGCTTTCCTGTGAGCTCATTCAGTGTTTTCCTTGCCTGCATTATACTACTGCATGTATCTCACCTAAACCTTACTTCAYGACAACATGAAAGGGACTCCAATGGTGCTCCCTTCTTCCCCCAGCTTAACAGAGAAGAGTCTGCCTGGGCAGCCCACCAGAGTGATGGGGGTGCAGGAATAAAGAGGGTTTCCTGCGGCCAAGGCTGGGGCACGGGAGTGAGCAAGCAGCCTGGAGAGGGGAGGGGAGGGGAGGGGAGSGGAGGGGAGGGGAGGGGAGGGGAGGGGAGGGGAGGGGAGGGGAGGGGAGGGGAGGGGACGGGAGGGGACGGGAGGGGAGGGGACGGGAGGGGAAGGTACTGTGGAGGCTCTCCTGCTGTCCAGAGGTGTGGTGACACGTAGGCACAGCGGTGTCAGTGTCACCTTGGGACATCTTGGTGGGGCGTCCCCAGTCATCCTCAGCACTTTACTGTTGAAAAGTCTCTTTTGAGCTCCTACTTTCTTCCAAGTCCTCCTTTCCTGAGCATCAGACTCCACATTTTTTGGACCTACACACACAGATAATGGAGAAATAAAATGTTCAACAACTCTGTGGCACCTTTTGCAAGACAAGTACTGAGAGCAGATAAAGGAAGGAGACGGATGGCTCACCAAACTTCTCTCTCTTTCTGCTCTTTACAGGAGTCAGCTGGGCTGTCCTTAGGGGGCTGGCATGCACATCCCGAGTACCTGGGTACATTGGCACCAACAAAACTCCCCTGGAGCAAGGGCAGGGTYCCAAACCTGCCCTACCTTGCAGGGCTAGGCCAGGACGGCAAAGGGCACGCAGCCCACTGCCCAAATCCTCATGCTGGCATGGTGGGGCTTCCTGCTGCATTTGATTTTCCTCCAGTCTAGGGCCACCAGCATCACCTCCCAAAGCAGCCCTCCATGGGCCAGCTCACAAAAACAAACGCGTTTAAGCTGAGGCTGTAGCAAGCATGGACTTTCTTACKGTGGCAAAGGCTTCCTCTCAGCAAAGTCACCCTCTGTTTTGTCAGCTGCACCTTGAAACTAGAAGCACTTCATAAAAAAATAATACAAGGAATATAGCACGAAATGCCTAAGTACTGCACATCACATTCCCTCTAAGGCTGGACTGCTGTTCCACAGTGCTGACTGAGGGATCAGAAAAAAACCTGTGTTCATGTTACAGCGATGGGGAGGGAGGCGCTTTCAGCTGGGAGGCAGAGCATGTGGAGCTGTGACTCAGTGCTCCTGCTGCCCTAATGCCAGCTCAGTCAGTGAGTTACACCTGCCCTGTTCTCTCTGGGGTCCACTCTCTGCCTTCCCTTCCAAGCCCCTCAGGCGGACCCAACACACAGAGATGCCCAGCATGGCGGAGGCTTTGAAACTCCTCCTCTGCGTAGGAAAGAAAAAAACGAGAATATTTCCTTTAATCCTTGCCACGAGCCAGATAGAATTAAGGCAGTTTACAACAGATGAGTTTTAACACGCAAGAAAGAAAATAAGGCAAAACAGATAGATATCTGATAAAAGTTCTCAGCTGGAGGTCTTTTAGACACTTATTGCCATTTTTACTCTACCACATACCCATTTTACACTTCCAGGGRTATCAAGCAGCTAATACCAACAGAAAATTGTGTAGCATTCTCACAGCAGACTTCAATCCAGAAATTAAATAAGAACCTGCCTTGCTTTGAATTGTGGCTGAATTTAACTGTAGGATGTTGAAGTCAGATTAAATTAAAAAAAAMCCCAAAACAACCCAAAATTCCTTATATACAACTGCATATACACACAAAGGCTCACCAGGATTGAAAGAACCAGAGTGGTTTTCTTGCTGCCTGATGAAAGCRAATCAGCAGGCCAAAAGACCATTTTTAAACTATCTTGAAAGACAAACTTAAAAGAAATACTCTGTAACCGGAGGGGAAGGTGGTAGGATGGAATAGGATTTTCTTCTCCTGTTTATTAAACACACACCTTGGGCATGATTCTAATCTGATTGAAGCATCACGTGAGGTGTATTTATTACACGGGAAAATTGCCTCAGTGCGTTCACTGACACAGTTTGGACCCAGCCTGTAGAAGCTCCTCTGCCTGCAGAGGACTCTCCAGAACGCAGAGATGAGGTGCAGGGGAGAGAAGAGCAGCCAAGAAATAAAAAGGGAATATCTGGGATAAAGCCACCTGAAAAATAGTAGAAGGTGGCGTGAGCAAGGATATCCTTCTCCCGAAAGCTCCAGGGCAGTGGCAATCAAGAAGGGTGGGACCACTGGCAGAGGGGAAGGGAGAGTATGAGGAGAAACCAGTGGCGTCTGAAAGGTCTTGGAGCCACACCATAAAACAGCAAATTACAGTCGGCAAAATAATGTGTGAAACACCCAGCTGTTCCTGAGTGTGCCGGAGTCCTGCGAGGTTTCAAGGCTTCTAGCCCGGAGGCACAGAAACCCAAAACCGAGGAACAGGCAGCAAGACTCTGGTCTTCCAGATGGATCAAGGATCATCTGTGGGTCCCTGGGGCTATGGGACACCCACTTCACAATACAGGAAACTGAAAAATGACTTATGGGTGTAGGCAGTAAATTGAAGTGCCTGGCAATGACAGCAACCAGGACCAACAAGCTGAAGCACCTCATGGAGGGTGCAGTGAGCAGAGGAGAGCAGCCTCACACCACAGGGTTAACAGGCATTTGATGAGGGATCCCTCCATGCAGCCAAATCCTGGCTCCACCTCAATGGAGCTGTTGGACTTGACATCAACAYGCTGCGTGCGTGGGATAAGGAAGGCAGAGCGAGAGAAACAGCCAGGGTCTCACATAATCATGAATCTCTGCTTTAAAAGTACAACTTATTATTCAAAAATAGCCAGTTTTCTGGGCAACAGCCCAGGGCAGTTCTTTGCCAAAGGTCTGTAGAAACCAAATCCATCCTTTTCCCTTTGCTGCCAGCCAAAGGAATTGCAATAGGCTCCCCATATCACAGTTACTCCTCTCTCCTAGTAACACAGTTGCAGAAATCATCACAAATGTCTCCAGGGTTAAATCCCAACCTCTCAGAGTGGATCAGTCGGTTACCAAAAGACTTCAGCAGGTCCTGGATAGCACTGCAACCTGAGGAGTAAGTCTAGAATTACAGTCTYGAAAGAGAAGTGTACTCCAGATCCCTATTTACAGACACACTTSCTTTGGAAAACTCTCCCTACAAAACTGCAGCTGCACAGAAAGCACGTTTAGCCCAGTCTCATCCTTACTCACAGCTGGAAGGAGCCTTCTGCAGTTTCAGAGTCCCATCATATGAAGCTGAAGGTGGAGAGGATGAGGTTCTGCCTACAGCAGCCAACAAAGGAGGGGGATGATGCATATGTGGGGAAAAATATCATAAAAGTGCCTTTAATTATTAATATTCACCAAAGCTCCATCAGGAATTAGGACCCCAGAGAGCTGAGCACCACACAAGGCTTTTGTCCCTGCAAGGGGATGGGTCACTATGTAGAAATCCCTGATGCAGCAGAAATCAAACACGCTCTCTAGGCAACAGCATCTTCTCAGTCAGTCACTGAGCAGCTTGATTACCTTGGGCAAGGCACATTGTTATGCGGCTCCTGAAGCTCTGTCTGACACACCAGCGGCTGAAGCCCTTGTCGGGGGTGCCCAGCCTGGAAAAAAGCTGGCAGGAGCAATATCTTGTGCTGCAATGTTTGGATTTTTCTCCAGTTCCATCCCCTCTACCCAAGTCTACAATCCTGTAGCACAGATCGAGCTGAGGAATACACCTGGTGCAGGTCACCCAGTTTGCAAGCTGCAGTTGGAGATAGAGACAGAGCTCTGGGTGGGAGCTCTGGGTGTGCCCTTTACATAACAAAGGGCACAAAGACCGGTGGCACAGCCGGTGAATGGACACTGAGACACTCGGGAGGAAGAGAGAGACTTGTGAGCAGSTAGATCGTGAGGAGATAAAAGCCCGGGGTTCCTTTGATGGGAATCCTCCTGGAGGGCACTGCCTCGGGCTCTATCTGTATTACTGTGCCCTGAATAAATGGGTGTATGGAATGAGACACCTGAGGCTCAGCCATGGGAAACCTGGGGCCGAACCGGTSAGCTCTATTTAGTGACAATATTAAGATCAGCCTAGGTGTGATGAGGCCCCTTTTGACACAACATCTACAGAATTCCTTCTGAAGTTGGTCACATTGTTCTGGAACTTGATTATAAACTGCAAACTGTTTTGGAATTATTAGTTGTAGGCTTGCTACACCATTATTGTCCATTTCTCAGGATCAAAACTACATAATGTCAATATACTACACGAAATGCCTCATCCCAGATCATGGAAAGCAATTTCAATAGGTGAGACCACAACAGTAGCAGCATTTTGTGTCAGTCACTGCCATAAAAAACCAACTTTTGTCTACTACCTCCTCCAAGAGATCTTCTGTTTTCCCTAAATTTGGTGTAAAATGTGCAGTACATGCCACATTAGGACATGGACTTCTTATTCCAGGGATAGAAATCCACAGCSAAGTCTACAGACGACCAAAGCACCACCTAAACTTTGGCAAGCAGATGCATATGCAGAAGATACTGRTAACAATATCTGTTGCCAAGTTCCAGTACTGTACATACTTTCTAAAGGTGAATTCAGGGCCATTATTTATAGAAAAGCATTGTTCTCACTTSAGAAGCCATATGGACAGAGGAAATCATGGCAAAGTCAGTTAGGAAGGAGTCTCAAGAAGATTTTTGCTTTACCCCCTGCGCTGAGGAGCATCTTCWGTACCTAGTCAGTGTGGTGGTTGGCTCTGTGACTGAGACAAATGCATATTAGTGTGAAAGAAACCACATGTTGACTTTTTACGGCACCAGGTTACTTCTTACAAAGCTGCGTGGTCCAGAAGGATAGATTGCGGTTGCAGCAACAGGATTTGTTATTAATTAGATTTTGGCTGCAGCTTAAAGGGTGCTTTGTATCTCTCAGGTTAAGACTTTCCTGCTGCCAGTGCCATCAAAGAATTTGTAATTGACTCCATAATTCACCTAAACTTTTCTGGCAAAACACTATATTGAGCACTACCTGACTATCCTTCCTACATACGTTCCTTACAGTGTACATGGTAATAATGACTACTTTTAACCCTTGCACATATGTATTTTTTTTGCTATGCATAGAACATCCATTGAAATCCAGATTTATATATTTTTTTTAACCACAGATAGAAACTATCTCATATTTCACATGGACTAAATTGTGACTGCAAAGACATCCTGGAAGAAAACAAGMAATGCAGAGACACTTGCAACTCAGCATTTCTTCTCTCCTGCAATACGAAATTAATGATTTGTTATTGGTTCTGGCTCAGCTAATCTAACTGGCAAGGACAGAAAAGTGCCTTCCATTCTGCCCTATCCCATCCCTAACTGAGTACTCCAAATAATTGAATTTCGTGGGAGAAGACCTGTGATACCTGCAGCTACTGCAGAAAATTCACTCATGAGCTGTCTACTGCTCTACCAGGAATCGTGATGRTGTACACTGTGGTACAAATTCCACAGATTAGTGTCTGAACATTTAATGGCAGAACTGCTTGAAAAATATTAAAGAAATGTAATAAAAATAATTAAAGACAAGGAATAATAGTTAAAAAGAAATCCATACATGGTAGCTCAAATGCACATTACTGTTACTTCCAATCAAAGCTAAATGAATTTCCTTCAGATTCCTCTTCTCAGACACAAACGAGTATTCCCGTTCTGATCAGGAGCAAGTACACTTAACGTGGTAGCAGGGCTTTACTTTGTCTCAAAACCCACAAAGTTATGTGACAATAGCAATAGAAATTACAGCTCCACTATGGAAGCACTCATGCTCAGGGCTATGGTTGCTTCTCCACAATGTTGCAGGAAAGTGGTCGTGCAATGGGAAGCTAAAGTTGTAAACGCTGTCAGATGTGGCTCTGACAAAACAATAATTCACTTCGGCTGATTTGGTTCACTATCTTATCCTCAGCTACCACATCAGCTTCCAAAATGACAACATGGATCATGAAGAGCTGTCAGTCACTGTTAATATCTAATACAAGGAATATTTAAGAGAGAGCTGTGAGTTCCTCCCACTCTCCGTGGGATAAGTGCTTGATTGGTTTCCTGAACTGGAGGATGTAATTCTGCTTTGAGGTGACCTTGTTCCACAATATCTCCATATATCATTTCTGGTTTATGGGGAAGAAATCAAAGCAAAAAGTTACTTGTCTGATGTTACGCAGTGCTAAAAATAAAATCTAGGTGTCCCAAATCCTGGTACAACAGCAACCTTTCAATTTCATACCAACTCATTTCATCTCCAGTTCAGCAATTCCAGGAGCAAGATTCTGGAATTGGGCTTTATGAGATACTGGCTCCTTGCATTTACTTTAGATGAGAAAAGTTTAGCCCTGAAAGAACTCAACCTTCTCCACCACCTGCTACTCTCCTACAAACCTACATTAGCACAGAATACACCAGGTCAACAATTTTTAGCTAAATTGATTTTCAGCCTCCTAACATTTTTTTAGGCTTGAAGGGAGTGAACGTTCACTTTATTGACAGCAACTTGCTTTCTTATTTACCTGTCATTAATCTCCTCAGAAGCATCTCATGGGCTGTGAAGGCTCTGGCAAACAGACTGAAACCACTTCTCTGGAGAACTGCTTGTCAAGTGATTTTATGCCCCAGTCTTTTACACTGCAACATAAATCCTACAGTAAACCTAAAACAAACTTTGTATACAAGTGGACCTACTTATTTCCAGAGTTTATTACTTYCTATCTTGTCACATCTCCACCACCTTTGACTTACATAATACTTGTCATCCATAAGGGATGMCGCTTACTCCAAAATGCTTGTGTCTGCTGCAGACATTCCTGCTCTCCCAGGACAAAAACCAGAGCCACCCTCTCTGCTCAAACCCTGCCACACAGAGGAATAGAGCACTACTCTCCACTAAGGTCACTAGTCAAAAGCTGTGCTTCAAAATGGCAAATACCACAGACAGATTATATCTGTCACAGGCTCATGTGAACTACAAAATAGTAACCAGTAAGCAAGATTTCTGTGCTGATACCTTAAATGTCTTAAACAAATGCCTTTCTCTCCCTAACACAGGCTGCTGCAGAAGGATGTCTCCACAGGATTTTGCTCAGAGAGGCAGCAAATCTCTCCTTTCACCCATGGCTGAAAAACAACAAACAAGTTTGGGAGGAACTGAGCTCCTGGGCATGGTTTGCATGACCATCAATCTCAGCCCTGCACCAACTCCTTGAGCAACTCCAACAAAAAAGAAACCAAACAAAACAATAAAAAACGACCCTTCTTGTGCCACTGTCTGTATTTCATCTGCAAGATGAATAGTAACTTCTTATCAACGCAAAATGTCTGTCAGTCTACAAGGAGACCTGCAACACTACAGATGTTACCACAGGCTGCTGAACACCCATCACTGGCTATCGTCAATAAAGCAAAATTCCTCTGGGGGAAAATCTAAAAATAATTGTAACAACCAAAGAAATATTTCAATATAAATATACTACGCATGACTTTATTTTTATTATTATTAGTAGTAGTATTAGTATTATTAATTTAAACAAAAGCAAATTGTAGCTATTTGATGTTTGGATTTTGCTCAAGAAATGAGGAAAGCTTTGAAGAAGCCTTATTTTCTCAAGAAATGTGGAAGAATTTTGTTGATTCTCTATCTTTAAAGAYATRCTCATTTTGGAAAAGAACAGACAAAACTGACAGTCTACTGAATGCTGAGCAAGAGTCTCATCCCTTTGACATTTCATTTTCTTGTATAGTGGTATTTCCTCTTGTGATAAAATATCACCGTCTCTCCGGCTTTGAGATCCCAGGCATCAGGTCTGGCTGAGCAGTTGCCAATCAACGTTGTGACCCTCCAGTGTGGGCATGGAGCTGCCCACAGCGGAGCAGCATGTGTSTCTGAGCAAGGCTCCTCTTAGGAGGCACATGTTCCTAATGGTAGCTCCAGCTGGTGGCCCTCCAAACACAGCAGGGCCTTGGGGGCTCCTTCTAGGGACAGATAGGAAGAGAGGTGCCTTCCCTCCCTATTAGAAGTCACTTGCAACAGATGGCATGGAAGAGGAAAAAAGGAAACAAGTCCTGAAAAAATAACTCAAGTCCGAAGTGCAACTTTGGTTGAGATAAGTGCTTGGATGTCTAGGTCTGTTCAAACTATGCAGCTCTCCTGGGTTTGTGGCAAATGGGCTGTGAAATTTCCAAGGCAATAGCCCGTTATGAGGTTATCACTACTACAGGGAATGTAGGAAGMAACCCAAAGTTGTTTTTCCTGAATCCCTACATACATAGAAGTCCAGGAGACAGCTACTATTTGGTGCATTGAATGCCATTATAAAAAAAAAAAGTCTGTCTCGCCTTTTTTCTCCACTCCTTTCACTTTTTTTTTCCCTCTCAGTTTGGTGCTTATGCTGACATTTGAACTCCTGTGCAGTGAGAGTAAATGTGCCCCTGCAATCTGGTAGTACTGTACATCCACTTTGCACAAGCATAAATTATTTAGCAGTGTTTCAGACAGCAGCAATCAGGTCAACACCATCCACTCGCTCACAAAGACAGTGCTTTTTGCTCTTGTCTTGTTCACTTAGTCTGAAAGGTCACTGCAACTGGAAGCATATGTTTATTCTTTTATATGGAAAATATAATACTACTTATTTCCTTCCTGAGAAGCCAGAAACGCTGGAACAACCATTTCTTTCACAGCATTACTGCCCTTCTGCTTCTTGTCCTGTCTGGAATCTAGAATTTCAAAAGGGCATAATATAATGGAAAAGTTATGATGAACATTTCTGGAAAGCAAAAAAGGGAAATATTGGTTTGAGTTGTCTCTGAAAGTAAAAATTATTATGTATTTAAAATCAGTTAATCCACCTTGCCTGAGTTTGTGGTCCCAGGGACTGTCATTCAGAGCAGTCACAAGGGCTTCCCAACTAGCTCTTTTGAAAGGATGCATTTTTTTTTTTACCAACTTTAGCTTATCACTGTGAAATGGTAAAGAAATAAGTCCATGTTAATGATGTGTACCCATACAGTTAATCCATTTTTTACTTCTAATTTCAGCTGTCAGAGTTTTGTGGCAGAGCTGTAAGCAGTTCTGTAAATTCTGTATTTCTGCAGTTCTTCCCTGTGGATCCCCTTAATACCTGTACGAGAATCGAAACTAAGCTCACCTGCTAAGGCAGCAATTGCCCAGGATTGCGAAACTAAACTTCCTGGTGTATGTTGAGAAAATACTTTGATTCATTAACAAGGTGAAAAATCAGGAAAAAAGCAGACTTTATGCCAGAACTGCAGTTCCGCAAACGACAATTTGAATTTCTGAAATATTTTTGGCATAGTTTGAGCTTTAACTTCTTTTAGCTCTGAGTCTCCCATGGGACATTTCTGGTTATTTTGAGAATTTCTGATGGGCAAGAACCTTGCAATTGCCCTGACTTCTACATCACTCAGTGACCAGGAGTCTCTCAGTTTAAAAGTTGTTTGTCTTCTTGAAAATAGAAGTGATATTTGATGCACGTGATACCTGGAGACCAAGGGTGATACTCTGCACTTGTGAGTCTTCATGGAGCTTTGCTTTCAGTGTTATCCATGCGATCAACAACATTCCTGCTCAGGAGTGATAGGTGAAAGGAATGAAAGGCACGAGGAAAAGTCTTTATAAAGAATAAAACAAATAGGCCAAGTTTTGCTCTTGCACGTGACTTCTAGCATGCCAGGAAAAAAAAGCCCAAACCTTCTCCAGTTCTCCAGATATTCTCACTTTAGTGTAATGATGATAAATGAAAATATGGTTTTTTAGCCTTTAATTTTTTTTTAATTAAAAGCTTAAAAAGATAAATTATTCCAGACAAAGAAATAATTCCTCATCAAAGTGCAATAGATCTCTTGCAGAAGTGCCTCAGGTATGCCTGCTGTATTCTTACAGAACAGATTCCTATTTCCTTTTCTCRTACAGCATTTTACTCCACAAGCTATGCTCTGGAAATGAGTGTGAAATTAAGAGCTGCTTGCTAGCTGGGTGAATGGCAACAACAAAACTAGAACAAGAAGCTCAGGCGCCTGCAGCGCATTGTAAGCAGGTTTTCTTTAACCTCTGGCAGGAGCTTGCAGAGCAAGTGTCTAAATTCACTCTGAAGAGGAGTGGCAATGTACTCAGCCACCAAATAAAAACCACTAGAKAGAGCAGTACCTTGTAAAGATGTTGTCCATGCTGTCCAAGACTTACCTTTTCCCTATTTTTTTTTTAGTTATGGATATTGTTATGGGAGAAGAGTTTTTTCCTTCCACTGGAATTATATATAAAAAAATATAAAATCTGTCTTTATTCATTATTTTTACATTTCTCTTAATAAAGAGGTCATCTACAATTTCTTCTTTTATATTTTTCATCCAAAGAAAATCACTTACAAGCCACGAAGAAATGACCTTGGATGTTCATAAATCAATGTGACGGGTGATTCAATCAGCCACATGCCTTCTCTGATTTAAGCAGCTGCTGACTCTCCTGGAGCGCGCTGAGTGCAGGTCCCAGCGGCCCTGCCAGTGATGAAGAAAGCAGCAGGTTTGCACTTTTAAAACCACTGAAGCCTGGCTGAGGAAATCACTGACACAAGTGAAATAAGAGGGACTGAATATTTAATTTGCATGATCTGCTGGCACCACACACACCTCCACACTGCATTTTCTCATTCTATGTGCGCCGTCAGTGTCGCTGCCGAAACTGCGACTTCCGTGGGGATTTTGTTTCTTCAAAGTGATGCTTCAAATTCATGCCTGCAATTTTTGTGTGCTTTCCAGGCAAGCACTTCGTGAACTTTAAGAGAACTGCAACAAGGGTAGGGCAAATACCATTCAAACTCGAATGGGAGACGCAGAACTGGACAGGCTGCTGAGTGTCAACAGGAGACCTTCTCCTGGTGGGCCAAATTCTCCTTAAATTTGGAGTGGCTCATTACATTGGAATGACTAACTGCTAATTTTTATGGCATTGCTTTGGACTTTTTCAGACAGATAATATAAGAGGGCTCAACAGAGTTGATAGGGTCTAAGCAAAGATACAGTTTTTTCCTGCAACAAGAGAGATACTTCATCTACTCTGATAGCCCATATATTTCTCCTCACTTAAAATTTATTTGCACATTGCTGTTTCAAAATACCCTGTGAATTCAACAGTTCACAGTGCTTTCCCAGGAGTGAAACCTGGCCTCTCAACTTTACTCCTTCAGGACACCAAAGGAAGCACAAAAAAAGATTCATGATGCTTTCTTACGAATGCTGAGAAGTCCCGCCTTTGAAAGCAAGTTGCCAATATGCTCCTAACTTTGTAAAATCAATTTTGAATGAGTATTTAACAAGCTTTGGGAACTGGCAGGTTTCATACAGTTACTTAAAATCAAGTCTCCGAACCTCAAGACTTTTTTTTTTTAAGTAGAGGACATTGTACAGAATAATTCCCTGAAAGAAAATGAAAACGTGGAAGAAAAATCAGAAAACTGTCAACCTTATTTTTATAAAACTTGCTAAATTTACCACTTTCTTGGGGGACCAGCAGTGAAAAAGATCTGAAATGTATGTGGAATAATTCCTTTAGATCCTGGCACACAAGATCTGGCAGACTACCTCAGCTGAAAGATCTGTCTAGCCTAGTGTCCTGTTTTAAAAATACAGACAGTGGAAGCTCAATGTAAAAGACCCATGAAAAACAACAGATATTTATATAAAGCAAAACCCTCCCTTACCTTACCACTTCCCATCTCACTGCCTCAGCATGTGGCCACCACCCTAATCGAATGGCAAGTGCCTTGCCAGGCCTCTGAATTGCACCAAATTTGAGCAACAGGATGGGCCACATGCATATTTCACCTAGAAGGAACAGCTGATTTTTCATGGCATGGCTCCTTTACGTCCTCTCCTCCACACATGGTTTTGATCAAAGCTTAATTTGGGAAAGTTTTGTGGCTAATGTTACAAGGAAAATCAGACTGATTTACTGCAATGGTCCTTTTTGGCCTTGAAATGGAAAAAAACTGGTGCACAAAAGTTTTGAAGGACGTACTCCTACACTCTCAGGAGGGAAAATGAGAAAGACAAGGAAAGGTCTCTAATCCCTTTCTCTTACRAATTACTTTCCTTCTACTCACCATGTTTTCCATCATCATTTTTTCATGGATCTGCTTTCTCCAATATCTTATTGTCATCCTTCTTCCCTCAAATAAGCCCATTAGGCATGTTCAACTTCAAAAGCTAATAGGCAGAGGTGCAAAAAACCACTGACACAGACATGATCATTAATAATGAGCAATGGTGAGCATGGTCTTACGCTTTTTCTCTTTAATTGCAGTGCATCAGCTATATTAATGTATGTTGCTTAAACTCTATCCCACAAAATAATCCAGGCTTAGGGGAAGAGCAGCCCAGTCCTGATTGTTTCAGGAGGGCTTCTTGTCGCCTTCAAAGTTGTAGTTTTCTACTGGATCCTCAGCCAGCAGTGGGGAACATGCAGCTATGAGGAGACAAATATTGAAATGAAGATCAGTCCTTCATTTGGCATAAAAGACTCAAGTGCAGTACACGGTATGTACAAGAAATCCCTGAAACTAATCTATCCTCAGACAGGTTGCATGACTACACCATTTCATGCTATTTTTACTGAGACAAGATGAGTATAAAGCACACACCAAAAGACACGGAAAATATTTAGGAAGAGGATACGGACTGTGCCTCCTAGCTGGAAAGTTAACTTCCATGAAGACAAGGTGAATTTAAACCTTGGTAGAATGAGACTGCTGGTTGGATTTAAAAAAAAAAAAAGAAGAGGGAGGAAAGATTTATGGAACATTCACACTTAAGTCCATCTGAAACTTAGGCAATAATTCTTGATTATAACATTTAGTAGTTGAAGAATGGATTAAAGGCTATATTCCTAGTTGAAGCAAATTAGTTTAATGAATGTGAATAGAGGTTCGTATAAGGCAAAGAGAACACTTTATATTTTTCGAAGTGTGTAGTAGATTTGCTTATTTTCATTTTAATGCTAACAACAAAATGATTTGGAGGAGAACCATGAGTGGAATTAAAGGAAAAAACATAACACGGGAGTTTGTGCCAATGCTCCAGCTGCTCTGAAGTGACAAGTTCTGAAAGTTCTCACTGAAGCTACAGTGAAACATCTCTGTCTATCATTTAATCTGCTTCAAGGATTTCCAAAGAAATATATCACCACATTCCAAAAACTCAGTCCTTTTTCCTGGATTGCTTCACTTCTTGGAACATTTTTGACAGGTCTCCCTCATAAAGTAAGTCTGAGGAAATGAGCAGATGAAAAAGAAATGATATTTCTAAGGAGTTAAATCACCAAAATATTCTTAGAACCATGGAGATGACAAAGAATGGGGTTTTTTTGGATAAAATATGTAAAATGTTAGTTAAAAAACAAATATAGTAACTTTACTGATATAATGAACTGTCCAGCCATGGTATTTTCTCTCTCTCTCTCTCTCTCTCTTTTTTATATTAACTAGTAAGATCCCCAGTAATGGAGCAGGCTCCAGGGTGCTGTCAAGTCACATTGAGGAACCCCAGCCCACCCTACGTAGCTCCTCCTCCTCTGATGATGATGATCACTGCAGATAATCTCCCGCCCCTCTGCTCTTCCTGCTCTTCAGGAGGTGTGGAGCAAAAACTAAGGACAGCCATTTCAAAGAGGTAACACTTTGCAAGTATTTTCTCATTTCAAAGAAGTGACATTTTACAAATACTTTCTTTTCTTTTAGGCTCCAATTTTTGCACTCCAAAGGTGCAAATTATTGCCTTGCATTAAGATGACTCCAGAACTGCTTAGAAGTTGTTACTTGACTGTCATTTTTACACTTCATAAAATTGCTTTACTTCAGGGTATGCTTATATTTATTACAGAAATACTCCAAATATGATAACACAAACAAACACAAATTAGACACTGGAGCCCAATCCATTATTTCTATTCATGCTCATTCCTCTCAACAAAACATCACTGGACTCTTTCCCCTCTCCACACATTGGAAGACCAAACATTGAGCTACATTTCTCATCTGAAACATGTCTTTCACCAAAATGAAGGCAGCAGACAGAAGTGCAAGATGTGAGCAACATATGCCCCTTCCTCTGCAAGTGTAAAATTCTTGTTCTCCTGACTAGTAAATCAGGTAGATTTTTTTTTCTGCTAAGTAAAAAATTAATGAACTCTTTAATTATGTGAAAGAAAAATATCTTTATCTTATCATCAAAAGCAAGTACTTCCAGACACTTGATCATGAGTCCTATAGCAAAGTTTGTATGGAAAACAGGAATGATTTTCTATCTAACATTTCTAAGGCACCTTGAGGATTATGTTTCCCATTCTTGGTCTTTGCTCAAAAGTACAAGCTCTGTAAGCTCATAAACAGTGTAATAAAGATGAAAAAGAGACAATAGTCTTGCAAATTAATCCAACCATGTTGGAAGAAGAAACAACTGAGTTTTAAACTTGACTTGCATTTAATCCTCGTTAATATCTTATTTGGTTTGGAGACGGTAAGAAGCAGGAGCATGGGAACATAGAGAGTCCTGAGGAGATTCTGATCTCTATTCTCATTAGAGATGGAAAAGTTCACTTTTGAAGGTGGATATTTTGAGCATCAGTAGACAAGATATAACAAAGCTTGCTTTTCAGAGTTGGATGACAAATATTAACAGTAATTCCACTCTTCTGCATGGCATGCCAAAATCTTTATATTTCTCTGAAATTTTAAATACATTAAGCTAATCCATTTTAAGGAGGCTTATATTTCTCTGTTTAAAAGCTCATGTGGGATATGTTTTTTACTTTTCTTTCATTCCTTTAACAATTTATGAAACAGCAGGAAAATAATGGCAGTAAATACCATCTCTGAAAGCTCAAATGACCAGGAAATGTAGTGGTTTTTTTTCAATCATGTCCAGGCTTGTAAAAGTGAGTGTAAATCCATTTATTTCAATACAATAATCATCAAACATGCTACACTTCTAAAATTCAGAGGGCTATTTTGGAACCCTTTAGGCTCACATCAATTTTAGGAGCTTATTATGAGTTTGAGAAACTTTGGTCTGAAGCAGTATTAGCTATTTAATCTTCCAAACATCTTTGAGACATGGATGGTCATGTGCAAGGTCTTCTGGCTTTAGGGAGCAGAAGAGTAGGGACAGGACATAAAACAATATGCTCATGGGCAGGTGGAATTCAGAGCATGAGCCCATGGCCCTTGCCTCATGGATTTGGTGCCAGCTAAGGGAGTTCCTGGTCTTGCTCCATAACGTCACACTTCTAAACTCCAGCATGAATGGTTTGGGATCAGGAACCACATCAATGAAACATACTGCCGAAGAATTAAAGGAGTTTATTCCAGCCCCTCTCTGAGTTGCAACTCGTTTACAACTGAGAAAACAAGTGTGTGCACGTGAGTTGAGGAAGGACAATGTGGAAAGAACGAGCTGAGATCAGCAGTGACAGAAGGGAACAGTTTAGACCAACATAACTTCCAAACAAAAGGTCTGAGCTGGCAGAGCCAGGAGAAGAACATGTAACTTCCTGACATTTGATTCCAGAGGCTTGGGTGATACAGGTCATTTCTTGTTTCTCCCAGTTTACCATCTGTGTTTCCTACTCAGTTCTTAAGATCACTCTCAAACATTAAAATTTCTCATCTAGCATTTCTGCACAAAATTTTCCTCATTTTCACCAATAACATCCAGAGAAGGTCTAAAAAAGGTGACACAGAGCTCAAGAAAGAACAACTACATAGAAGGAAGAGAAAAAATGCCCTTTCATATGACAGTTTACACATGGATAATAGTATACAGGGTTCATCAGCTACAATTTCAACCAGGTCTCCAGAGTTTTTGAACCAATCTGGTAAACTACGGCCCTGTCCTGACCAAATCTGGGCTGAATTTCAAGTGATCTCACTACCTTTCCGTGGGCTTCACACAAAGTTTACACATTATTTCAGTATGGTCTGGATAAATACTATGAAGGTGTGAGCAGAAGGATTTTATTTAAAGTTAGAAAATATCTTACTGCAATTAAGTTGTGAATGGTCCAAAGTGCATGCCACCCCATGAGCCTGAAACTCAGGTTTTTACATAAGAAATGGTGCAACACTAATTATTATGATATTTGGGTGGCCAGTTTTCTTATGATACAAAGCACAAATAGTACTTGGGGTAGTCTTCTGTACTATTACAGTGATGATCAGTAAAAGATGCCAGTTTACTAATAGTTGTGAGGGTTACCATGAGCCTTTTGTACCTTAATAAATGTGAGAAATGACACATGAGGTGCACACACCTAGTAAGTGCCATATGTAGACTGAATAGACTAGCACTGCTTGGGCGAGAACACAGCTAGATGATACAGCAGGCAGAGAGGTATAACAACGTTTTCACTTTTCTGATAGTTTAAAAAGCAGAAACTGAAATAATCCATCAAATGCATTCCAAGAGGGGACGCAGCACAGCTATCTTCAGATGGGACACGTCTGCTATAACCACAACTCAACACAGCCTAACTACTGATAATTAACACTGGGTATGATCCTTGGACAGGGACAATTGTTCATCTGCTGAACTTCACGCAGTGTCTTAATCCCATGACTGAACACAAAGAGAATGGTGACTGTTTTCATATTGTTTTGAATCCGTCTGTTTTCACCTGTCAGGTTAAAAAGTTCCCAAACCCTAACACACTGTTAGGGTGCCATCTAAATTTGGATGCCTAGCACATTAGAAATTCTACTGTGGAGTAACATGACTGCACACTTCTTTCTGTTTTTCTCAACTTCCTCTGGTCCAATAAATGCTCAACCTTCTTGTAGGGATGCAAGCAAATGTGAGGTGTGAGAGAAATGAGGGGAGGGTGCAAGTGTAATGCCTTGCATTGTTGAGACTGAACCATTTGAACACTGCAGAGATGGAGCCACTGACATGAGCAACACAAACTGCAAGTCCTACTCAGGCAAAAAAGACYCATTATGTGCTCTTGATTCCCCATAACCAAATGACTCTTCCCAGGACTGCCAGGCCGGAGTTGCCAAGCTGGCTGTTTCTGCAGGGTCATGGTTTTGGGGACTCCCTCTGAGCCTGTATGCTTCGGCAACTACCCTAGTTTTCTCGGACACTTTTGTGGGCTCAAAAAGGGAGGCAGAGAAGCTACTCCAAACCTCGAAATGGCCTTCAAGAAACAGCTGGGAAATTGGAGCAGGGACCCAAATCAAACACATTCAGAGATTTGGGGAAGAGAGCCACTCTTTCAACAGCTGACAAGGAGAAAGCAGAGGAGACCACAGCACTAYGAATCCGGCGACCTGCAAATTTCCCATTCAAAAAATCCTCCAGAAAGCACTTAAGCCCTTTGAAGCATACTCCTTTGATGGTCACAAACACACTTCTGCACCTCAGTTTTCTATCACATTCCACAAGGTTTAAAAAAATTATTTTTATAGAAAGTTATTTATTTAATCCTTTTAATCTCCTCAAGTATATTTTATGTGTTTGTTACTCAGTTCTGATCTTTAGATGTATGGGATTAAATTTGTATTGTAGAAGAGCCTGGAGTGTTTCTTTTCAGTTGTATTTTATTGAGGGGGAAAAACCCCCCAAGTTTAAATTACTGAAATAAATATCAAATGACCCAAGAAGCAGTTCATCAAGTTCACACCACTACAAGTCAGAGCAAGCTATGGATTTAGAAATCATGAACCATGAGAACAATTGCAACATAGATCCAGTGAAAACTCCAGAGTCCCTAAAGAATTGCACAGCTGTTTCAGGCAGTCTACATCGATCTTCCCTGGGTGCATCCTTTGATCATTTTCCCACAATGACATTTATTTCAAATTTTGTGACCTCTTCCCGAATTCTTTGTTGTCTCACTCCTTGAATGCCTGGTTTCTTCTTGTGCTCTATGCAAAGTGAGTCTGGGGTGGTTGTAAAAAGTCACTGAATTGAAACAACTCTACTGCCCATGGGACATTCATTTTGTATAGGAGTACACAACTCTCTCTGCAGTTCTAGGAGGCAAAAAACCAGCGGGTCTTGCTGGGTGGCTTTCTACTCTATCCCTCCCCTGCCCTTTTATAAAATCAATTTGTAATATGGTTCATGGCCCAGCCTCACAAACAGCTTTACTGCTGCAACTCAGGGAGCAGCATGGGAAAGCTGTGGCCTTAGCAGTTGAAGTACAGAGCAAAGGAATCTGCTGAGTTACACAAAATTTCTTTTTAAACTAGGAGGAATAAAAAGATAACTATCCCAGCTTTAGCATGGGCGTATTCTGTAGGTTCAGATTCATAGATGTTATATATTATATTGGCAAGAACTAAAAATAACTCCCCATCCAAAAAAATAATTCCTTGCCATGGGAGAAAAGCAATTTCTCTGTACAAAAGGTCAGTTTTTATGAGGCTACATGCGAGTAAGTCTTATTTCAGTATTTTATATCAGTCTGTGAGAAAGTTCAGGATAACCCATTGAAAGTGTGAGGGGAAAGATGCTTGGTGACATTTATTCTCAGCTGTTCTGTGTTGGCAGTGGATGAGTCCCCCTTGGCAAAGCAAGGAGATACAAGGTCATGGATTTTACCCCGTATTTTGCAGGTAAGCAGTTACCAGCCCAGCTGACAGGAGATAACTCATTTACCCATGAAATACACCTCAGCTGACTCACTCCAGTGCCTGATATCAGCAACCAACTCACACCTTGCTCACGCTCAAATCCCACCAAGACCGTGTACCTACCACCCTCACATTCCTCTCTCTCACGGTTTTCTCCAACTAAGCATAGCTAGAGGGGACAGAGTACATGGTGGGAGGGGGGGGTGATGTTCCCAGGCCTTTTTAAAGCGGTAATTCAACAGTCTGAGAATTTGTCTGTCATGTGAGAGAACCAGTTTCAGCTCCTTCTCCATCAGAAGAGTTGTGGGACTGCACCTCCCCTGACACAAAGAAATGTTTTAGGCCAGGCCAGAAGGTTGAGGGGGATGTCCCTCACTCCTCTTTGCCATAGAGGGCTAGAGATGAATCAGACAGATGAAGCAATTATTGCAATTATTAACAAAAAACTACCAAATACTTCTAAATCCATAATTACTGCAGTTTTTAGAAACAAACACTCAATTCTTGGCCTCAYAATGAAATGATACAACATAAGAATACCTGCTGTATACTTCTTGTAAGTGGAATAGTGGGCTCCAATGCATGCATTTGTTCAGCAATCACACTTCTTTTTGCTGGAAGGGCTTAGATATTTGCTTTGAAGCTCTGCATGGAGCTAAGGGCAGCAGTTATCACTAACCACTGCATGGTCATGTATTCTTTTCTCATTTTCTCTAAATCCCTCTTATAAAATGTTCCATCCTCTTGTAAGCTGCTGCTCCAGTAAGCTGCAGCAAGATTTTCTGTGGATGCATGCTGTGCTGTGAATACAGAGCAAGCAGTTAGGTTGCTGTGTCAGTGTTTGCCTCGTGTGAAGCAGCTCTTACTCCGTTTTCAGAGTTTGCTTCTTTTATTTTCAAAAGCTTAATAACTATGGTAACAAGTTTCATTTGTTTTCAGTTTTTTGTGAAAAAATGATGYCACCATTAAGCAAGACAGCAATATGTAGTGCCCTAAATGGAAACCTCTGAACTATACAAAGTTTAGTCTAGCTACTCAGTTTAGCTTGCTCTCCATCATAGGCTCTATGAGGGACGCTATTCATCAACTGTATTTTCATTTAGGACTCTGAATGTGTATTGAAATTATCCCTGGCAGCTTGACTGGAAGAAGAGGCCTTTTAAAAACTSCACTAACACATTAAGATACTCAGTAAACACATGGGTGTTTTGACAATTGTAGAGCTGTAYGATATAACTTCAAAACTAGCAGTCATTCAAGAACTTGAAGGAGCCTTTTTTTTTTCCCCCTCAAAAGTACAAGGATGTTGGGAAGCAATTATTAAAATCACGGAGCCTCAAGGCACAGTAAAACAGCCCTGTTCTTAAAATCTGTTCTAGAACAAAACCCATCCTCATCAACAGTACGGATATGCGAAGAATAGTTCAGAAGAAAGGGAGAGGAAGAACACCTTTCTGCAGGATTTAAACCTCACACTAAACATCTGAAGGCCCCACCAGTGTTAAAAGCCCATCTGAGAACAAAGCAAGGGAGGCAGCAAAGCAGAGGACACCTTGCAAATGTCCAAAATAGGCAGCTCCACTGCAGTGGCAGGCTGAGTACAGACAGCCTCTCAGARGGATCCCAGCTCACAGACAGCCTGGAAGCCCTGAAACGATGCCTGAAAAGATGTGCACTGTTAGAAGGACAAGTGTATTTGCCTCCATGAAAAATATAGACTCTTTCTTGTCCCAGCTGCCACTTAGAAAGACATTCAGGGACACCGGTCTGATCAGGGGAAAGAGAAATAGCAGGCCATGGAGATTAGGAACCCTCCTAGAAAATCGTGAAGACCATATTATACATCACAAGAGTATGAACCCCTTGTGTGCAGAAGCRTAAGTTAATTTGGGTGACAACCAACCCCTCTGCTGCACTCCCCCTCTCCTCACAGACTTTAGTGGATATTCACTTGCAGGGCAGGGTGCTGGGACAGGAATGGTAGAAGAGGTGCAAAATTCACAAATCTGGAAGCATGTGCAAGTGGTGCAAGTGCAGGGAGAAACTGGGGTGTGTGGAGGGTGCTTGGTCCTCAAAAAGCACTGACTTACAGACTTATATGCAATTTATCCTCAGTGAAGCCCTCTCTGGCAAACACAAATTCTATGGCAAAATGAGATGCAGTAGAAAATGCTATCTTTTAGAGAAGTTTTTTGAAATGGGATTGAGAAAGCAATTGTAGTTCACAGACAAATTTTTCAGATTTTTTTTGGTCAGAATGTGACATGGAGTGGTTTAGCTGAATTAGGTCTGTGGGGTTTGCCCTTCYGTGCTGCTCTGAAAAATTCTTATCAAGAACTGAACCTTACCATTTGTACTGGCCCAGCTCCTCCTGCTTTTCAGAAAGCAGTAATTGCACACAGCTTGCTTTACTTAGCTTCAGCTCTCCCCCTGGGAACCAATACTTCTCATTTCAGTGAACAGAGCTGAMGCTGAGAAAACGAAGCCTATTGTTATTTGAGCTTAAGAGGCAAAAGATGTTTGGAAGTTTTATAAATTTGGCTTAGAAGATGAGAATCTTTCCTACCCTCATGATCCACTGGGACCAGATGAGCTACAGGCCTATGTTTTGATAATATGGAAACATATTCTCTCACAATTGCAAGGGCATCACCCTTCTCCAAACACCTTTGTCCATTGAGTAGACCTCTTTGGCAGCTCCCTCAGTACAATTACAGTCCGTCTCAGGCACTGGATATACCCTGTATCCTGATTTCCCCTAGGTGTTTAATTCAGACTGAGCATAAATGAGCCATAACTGCATCTCAGATGGGAAATAAGGCTTCTAAAAAGCAGAACAGAGAGGATCTGAAACAGTCATGCCACTGGAGGAGTGAATGCAAAAGGTTTATTTATTTTTAAGACAGAATTTGATCTAGCATTCCCCAGCATTAGAGGGAATATCTGTCCACACAACCATGAGGTTGCTGCTCATGGCATCACTTCCATCCCCACAGTATACTAAAGAATGTGCACAAAGCTAGGAAGCCACTGGGCTAGTGCACTGTGCCCTGAGCTAACTAGCACTCACTGGAGGTGTATCTCCATTTCCTAACAACCAGCTTTGCACACAGTAGAGAGCTGGAATACATAGATCTTCTTAACCCAGTGGAAAGATGTGCATCTCAGACACTACAGAATTCAGCAAGATGTGCTGGCAAGTCTGTCTTCTGTTGGCCAGAGAGGCATCATACGGCCTCTGCTGCAAATCTTTTTGTTTGTGTAAGCTAAGCTACCTTGAAGCTGCAGGACACCCTCCTCTTCCCTTCCTCTTAAAAAGACATCAGCTGAGCCTTCTCTCTCTGTAGTTCCTGCTGCCCATATCTCTCATTTGCACACAGCCGGTTACGATCCTGTGAGACTCATGGCAGGTGAAGGGCAGTGTGGGTTAAGCATCTTCAGCGACCAGGCCTTGCTATGCTTCATCCAAGTGCAGGTTTGGTATGGCCTGAAGCCTCCTAAGTCCAGTCCCTCTTTTCCACAACCCTTTCCTGCTTGGGAAACTGCAATAAGGAGTTTCCCCAAGAAAAGGCACGATGAGAAAATAGATGTTCCTCATTAATGTCCTAGATCCTGTGAAAGAAATTCTCTAATCAGAAGCTGATTTAAGATACAGGACTGGGTGTAAATATCCCCAGTGCTTGATACTTACCTTCCTGGCTTGGTGTGAAACTACCACACAAATAAATGGTATTAGCAAAACCTAAAGGTGTCTGGAGTCCATTTGGGCATAGAGTCTTATAACTGTTTCTCACATTACTGTAGGTCATTCACCACTCGTGTTATCCTCCTACGCAGAATATCCAGCACTCAGGACCCACCTCTCTAGCAATGGATTCACCAAAGGTTTCTGATGCTGTGTTCTAAATCATAAATATTCACTGGTTTYGGCACACAAAAATGTTTAGGAAGTTCATGTATCACAGCTGAACCAAAAGGATCCACACCTTTGTTAGCTCTTGAAATGGTAAAGAAGCAGTGATCACACCAGAACAAGGAAAATGTTGAAAAAAGGTCCTAGCATGGCATTTCTACTCCTACTGCAGGAAAGCACCATTTTSAAAGCTTTTTACAATTGTAAGGGATTAAATTTTTCAAAAAGCTCCTCAGGAAATACATACTGCCAAGAAAGTCCTAACTCCGGGATTTTACAAAACATTTATCTGCACATGGTGAAGTTCGGATTTCTGACAGCTCATACATCAGGCAATTCTAAGCCTAGAGGTCTGCCTTGTAAGAATTGTTTTTGTTCCCTTTTTTGGCCTTATTATTTGGCTTCTTTTTTGAGAYCTGTGATTTTAAACAAGCCTTTCTTTCAAAACAAGACATATTTCCTGCTGGAATTTAAACAACAGTCCTACAGCACTACATGAATTATCTCCTTAGACAAATGTCAAAATATATAGCGACTCAAAACAAAATAGTGTCTACTGTCTTCAGTTCAGGCTTACAAGCAATAAACTCCAAGAAGCTTATGTAAAAGAACCTGATTGTGTATTTTATCTGAAATAGCAGAAATACTTCTGCACCACAGCACTAGCATAGAGCATAAAATTGTACTTCTGTTGTTTTTTCATAGAGATGAGTCAAATGGGCAAATGTGGATGAGAGCAAAAAGTTTATTTTCTATGGAGAATTCAGAAAAGCTGAAATAGTTCTTTTAGAGGTTTTAAACTTAAGTGTCTTTAAAACTTATATATATAGGGTTTTTTTGTCAAAATTTAAATGTCTATGTTTTTGAAAGGAAGGTCCTTTCCGAAGAAATAAGACACAAATCTTTAGCAAAACAATTACAAAAATTTTGTTTTCATCTCTTTTTTTTTTTCCTTCACTTGTTTTGTGAGAATGACACCCATAAGAAAAGTCAAACTTCAGTATTTGGTGATTTGCGTTATTACTCCATGTTTCCTATAGCTTCAAGAGGGTATAAGATATAGGATTAAAATTACATCACTAAGCAAGAACATTCCCCTGAAACCATTGAGATTTTGGTTGAAATTCAAGAAAATGTCTTTCTGTACATAAATCAGAGCTGTGTACATGAGGAAGTACAGGTACTAAGCTCGCCCACTGATGTCTGTGAGTGGTGCAACATTTTTTAAAGTCTGGCTTCTGTGTTGTGATCCTGAATTCTGGAAAACAGTTTTAAATATCCAGGCTTTAATTTCCATGGCTACATAGCATAAGTTTGTACATTTGATTTTTGTTGTGAAGGTTTTATATAGCTTTACGCACACATACAGAAAATGATACTTTCAATGTGACCACAGAATATTGTGGAAATTGAAGTTATATTTACCTTTTTCAAACAGCGTAACCTGTGGGTATCATCACTGAAGATAAAGCTCTTCACAGTGAATTTCACTGTAACTACAAGCACAGCTCGGTCCACTCTCTCTTCAGGGGGGTTGCAAAATGGCCCTGTGCTACATCTCCCCTGTAACACACTTGTAATTTCTTTCTGGCCCTGATTTGGTCCTTTGAAACTAAGCAGATGGTCCTCCCACCCCACAGTCCCCTTCTCCATGAAAGACTGGTGTTGGCAAGTGAATCCTTTGTAGATGGAACCCAGGAGAGGCACTCACAGTGACAGCTGTGGGACCAGCTAACCCTTGACTAATGGGGCATTTGTGATGGCTGTGGTTTCTGAAGACATTGACAGTCTTGGAACCACACTGACAGCCCTGGAGGGAGGTCTGGTATTTCACACACACTGTGCAATACATAATTTTTACGTTTGGGGGTTATGCATGGATGCACATGAGCTAGGCTCTCCACAACCATATTTTGAGCCTTCTTAATGCTTGGCAGTGCAGGTGCATTCTCTCTCTATTCCTTAAAAAGAAGCAAAACCAAAACAGCAGGCTTGGGAGGCCAAAAGCAACAAAGCCATGGAGTTGAAAAGTGACTGTTAAATTAATGTTCTGGGATACTGTGACTTTGAGACAACAAAGTTTGTGATCACCACTCTTTCTTCTTGCTGCCAGGTCTCTGAACTGATGACCAAGAGCCAGGTCCTTCTGTCTGGCCACCTGTCACGAGGTGCTGCAGACTGAGTGGTGGCTCCAGAAGAACTTGTTCACCATCACTGGTTTTGCAGATTTGTCACATGGAGCTGGTTAGAGTTTGGGAGTCAGTGGTTTGCAAAAGAGCTGCTGATTGTCAGTAGCAGCAAAGTGCTGCTTCTCATCAGCAAACTCAGCAGGTAGGACAGACAGCAGCTCTATAAAATTAGGAATATTATTTTAAAACAGGAAACACCTCAGAGAAGAACTTGTTCTTTAGGCTTTGTGTAAGGGTGTTTTGACATATGTGATGGAGAGAAAACCTGGAGGTCTCTCATCTATAAGCAACCTGTTCCAGCTGTTGCTGAGCCTCATTTCCTGATCTCAGGGACCTAACATTTGACACCTCCTAGACCATTTTTAGCCTTGCACCAGAAACTGAGATAATGGCCTTGTTCTAACGGGGAGCATGACCTCTGAAATTCTGCCCATCTGTACACACCCATCCTGACCCAGTTTGTACAATCGACACAGCACGGCTGTGTACAGCAGCCAAATGAAACTTCATACATTTCAAATACTATTTCTATATAGAGTCAATCAGTAGCTGAAGGCAGGCCTGTCTCATCTGTCATGTGCCAGCCACTTGGCTTGGGGTGCTAGTCAAGTGAGCTTTCCTAATACATCAGATGCCAAATCACCAAAATAATCTCTTTCTCAAYGAGAACTAAGCTTAAACTAAATGTATTTTGCAAGTTATTCTTCAATGCATTATATCTGTTGTTTATCAAGTGCTATTCTGTTGCCTTACTTTACCTTCATGATTTTCTGCTGCCCACCCATAACTCTTGGCACTTTAAAATTAGCATGTCCTGCACTTCTCTAAAATAATGAGTGAGTTTTTGGAACAAGTGTTCAGTTAATCATCTTGCCAGTGCTATTCTTTCAGTTTCTATCCTTCCACATAGACCAGTGTGCAGCCTACCCAACTACTATTTAACATCCAGGGGAGCAAGGGTAGGGAATTTAAGGGTTTTACTCAGACTTACCGGAAAATGAAAGAGACAGTTTTTTTTGCTTATATGATGCGATTTTCTTGCAATTACAATAAAGCCCTAATTTTGTGATATTCAGGAGTCCTTCTCTAAAAGCTCTGAAAACCACAATTATCCAGACTACCCTGAAATCTCCTAGGGTGATAGGGATGAGAGGCGTATGCCCAGTGATTTGTTTTTGTGGTCTTTGAGCTACATATACATACATCTTCCCTCTACCCAAACCAGAGAAAAGCTTTCTTTAAGGTTGTTAGGTTTGAACAGACTTTCCTGAAAACAAACTTCAGCTCTGAACTTGTTTGGACAGTCCTAATGGCTTGACACCTCTTCCCAAATTTGTCTCATGCTCTTCTTTTGGTGAAGGAAAGTTGATAMGCATACCTAAGGGTTTATAATAAAGAACACAGAGCATAGGTCCCTAAGCAGTCACATTCTCACTGTGCACAAAAAAGATGGATTGCCTGACACACACAAACTGCACTGCTAACATTTATCCTGCCAGTTTTGCACCATCCTCAAGGGTACATGCAGACCCAACCTACACCTAATGTGTGTCAGTCCAGATCTCACTCTTGGCAGGAAACGGAACAAACAAACGAATTTAAAAAGTACAATGCTGCCATCTGCTTAATTTTATTTGGAAAAATATGATCTAAGGTTGACAAAAAGTCAGAAAGTTGCCCAACCCACTGTTAAAAAACGAAGTAGATATATGGATGTTTGCTGGAAGGAACAGGAGATCAACATACTGGGAGTCAGGAAAGGATTTGGGAGAGCAGATGGGAGAAGAAAAGCACTGAATGGATGAGATGATCAAGTCAGCAGTACAAATGATGAGAATTGAGGTAGTTCCTGAATATTCACATCATGAGTAACAAGACCACTGAGGCCTCTGGATGGACAAGAGCCACGGCTCAGTAGGTCAGAGCACAGCAGGGCCAGATGCCCAGGCCTGGAAAACTGCTCATTTTGATCTGCCCAAAAAGAAGATGTGGCATCACTTGGACTTGCAGTAAGACGTCAACACATTAACTGCATTTCACTTGTGAATAGCTTAGATGAATGGGCAGGGTCAAGGAGAGGGAAAGTGGAAATGGCAGGTGATGGTGAAGGAGAGACACACATCTGCCCTGTTTCTGGTTTCTGTAACTCTGGAGTAAAATGGCTAAGACTTTGGGATACAGCCCAGGACTGTGATTCCTCTTGGTTGGTAAGTTAGCAATGCCCCCATGGAGTGTTTCAAAGCACTACTATAACCTCCATTAAATGTCAGAGAGCAAGGGATGGAGAGGGAGAAGCAGGTAAAGCAATTCAATTTCTAGCTGTAGTAGTGTCTTAGCCAGAAAAACTCATTTCCCATTTTGCTGTGATCATTTTCCCATGGCAAGAAATTTGCTGAGAGCTACCACTGGTGCCACCCTTGCTCTGCAGCACGATGAGGAGGCATCCTGGAGCTCTTTCACAGGCACCTGGGGGTATTTGTTCTTATGTGGCCAGGTGAGACAGCCAGGCTCTCCCATCTGGTACAGAGATATGGCCCAGCCACATCTTTTCTTGTCATGTCTAATCTGTGCTTCCTTATAAGCACAACTCTCTTCTGACTCATACAACAGGTACAAGACAGCCAGTCAATGCAGCCAGAAAGTTGTCACTGGCTACTGCTGGCTAGGGAGGGAAAGGGTAGTGGCGGGCTTCAACATGCTAGAGGTGTGCTACAGTTTTGTCATCTACGCGTTTTCAGAGAATTGATCCTGAAACATGTAACTCTTCCACCACTCCAGGGGTGAGAGGTGTGCTGAACCTGTCTGTTTCGGAAGGCAGTGAAACACCGAGAGATAACTTCAATTCACTGCCAGTGAAGCTGACTGCTAAGGAGCAAAGCTGTGAGGTGGCAAGCCCAAGTTGCAACGGCAGCCATGCTCCTTGAGCCCTCAGGGGAGATACTGTCTCTGCCAGCTCTCCCTTGGCTTCTACCACTCCAGAGGCTTCACTTTATTAGCAGAAAATCACATCTACTTTGCCAGTTTCCAGAGTCAATTGGTTTTTTACACTGTACCAGCCGTACTCTCCATGACACCAAAACACCGGTGAAAGTCAGCTTCTATTTCTTGTGTCATTTATTGATTGTGTATCCATATGATGGAAAGATAAGCACGGGACCTGGGAGGGCTGCTTGAAAACCACAGCAGTGTCTCTGCTTGCGTGCAGGTTGGCTCACACTGAAGGCTGCTTGCAGTAATTCCTTCCATTGTTTTGTTTACAGCTCTGTTTCTGCATTTTGCGTAACAAGCTGTGTTAGCAACTACTGCTTGGGATTCTCAACATGTGTCTGATTTAAGGAGGCAGATACCAACGCAAAAGAAGCCAGAAGTGGCAGCAGAAACTGTTGGTGCTACTTAGACATAATGAGAGTGAGAACTACTGTTGCTTCTTCTGCTGCACAGAAGAAAATTCACATAGGTAAATCCAAAGTACTAATCAAAAAAACAACAAGAAACTGGATTTTCTTCTGGACTGATGAGGAACTACTGGCCAAAACTGAAACTTCTCATTCCCTATATCTCCCTCACCTCAGCTGTAATAGATGTTGTATGGGAGTGCTTAGAGCTTGGCCACATTCATGTGCTACATGAAGCCTTAGACTGGCTTACAACTTTCCCACACGGCTCTTTATTAGGGGGCTTGCACCGAAATGCTTGTGCTCTCTGGCTTCTCATTTATACTCCACTTCAAAGCTTCTTAATTTCAAAATTCTTCTCTCTGAAGACTTGAATTTTTCTGCATTTGAAAAGAATGAAAAATAGTTATGTATCAAGTAATGAAGCATTGGTCCTTACACTCTTGGCCCCTGAAGAAGTACCTGATATCCATTCTGTCACTGAGACTAGAGTATTTCATATTGTTTTGAGTTTGGTGTACCTGTCTCAGAAATCCTAGTGGGAAGAAATAGTAAGGGAGGCAGTCAGCATGAGATGCTGTTGATGAAACCAGCATTAACAGAGGCATTTGTGAAGCTGAAGAGCAAAACTGTGCACTGGCAGCTTGGTCCAACTGACCCCAAATCCATAGGAGATGGAAATGTCTGCAGAAGTGGGGGGGCTTCTCCATAGCTTGGACCTCTGCTCAGTTCCTGCTACGAGCCACTGTCAGGAGACATGGCTCCCATCTGCTGTCACTGCAAAGAAAGACACATGTCCCAAGTGGGTAACATGAAGATTGGAATTACAATTTCTTTCCTACACATCCACACAATTCCAGTGACAGAGGCAACCAAGACCAGAAGAGGGAGACTATCATTAATGCTTAGTATGAAAACAGACAGAACTAATTGTTCCTACTTCAACTGAAGCTTTAGAAAAATTAGACCCACCAAAGAAATCCTTCTAGAGTGGCAAGCTGAGAAATCTCTTGGGTGACCTTTTTTCCCCCCCCTCAAACAAAAGCCAGAATTTAAAACCCAAAGCTGTGATTTCCTTACAGTTACTGTAAAGACCTTTCTGGGATGTTCAGAGAACTCTGTCTTATGATTCTTTCCTTTACAGTGAGAAATTTAACAATTCCCAGGATTATGAAAACAGAAGGAATTTGCCGCGTTATATCATATCCAAATGATAATGGAATAATTTCAATTCAAGGGAGTCAATTTTTCCATTTTAGTGTTCTCTTTAGGACACCCCACCCTTTTCTACAGACTTGCCAAAATCTCATTCCTTCCATCTGAGCTGCTCCAAGAAAAAAATGGAAGTAACTATTTTCCTCTGTAAAAGCTGACTCGGGAGAAAACATTATCCTTTTGAACATAGCATGCAGCATGCTATCTTATCAGGAGCTGGATGAAAATGTCTTGGACGCATTTTTTTGTTCAGTACAGTTACAGGGAGCTTTAAGACTGTTCAGTCACTCACAGGCTGTTTCTTTTCAGAGGGATTTCACTATCTGCCTTCCACTTGATCCCGCACTACTTAATATGTGGATATTTCTGCACATCCAACCAACATACCTAGACAGAGAAGGCTCTGTCTCTTTGAACTGTGGTGGTGGTGAGATGAAAAAAAGTCTGGTTGTGAATTTTATTCCACTGTTGCAGCTGTGTGTGCAACTCAATGCAGAAAGCAGGGCCCATTCTGAAAGCACTCTTAAAAGTGCCGTTAGCTGTGTCATCTTCTTTAGAAACACATCTGGCTACTAAGCCCAGATCTCTTCCTTTCAGGCAGGCTGAGGTGACCACCACAAAGATCAATACATATTTTTGGAAGAAGCCATTGCCTTGTCAATCTATATAACCAGATCTTTGGAAACACATTTTAGTTGTGGGGCCTTTACCTCCCCTTGTCTCTTCTGCAGGCCTGTAGAAGCAACATTGGAAGTGCCTGGCTATGAACACTTGAGCGGCCTGAGGCATAGTGCCTCCATTCCCATCTACTTCTCCAAGATGGGTATCAAAATGTGAAGCCTGACTGTGTGCAGACTTATATCATTTTTCCACATACTGCTGCAAGAGCCTTTACTGCCTTCCAAGGACAAAGTTAATGGTGGCCAGACAGGGAGGTCATCAGCTAGCTTGGATGTCTAAAACGTGTTAAACAAATTAGCTCATCTGATATCTGTCACTGTAGAAATTAGTGCCTGAATAAATAACCTGCTTCTCAGATGTACAAAGCAGTGCACACCTGCTTTGAGCATCAGCTGGAGCCTTGAGGCATGGGGACCTCAGAAAATTAGGGCATTTGTGGGGACTCAGAGGACAGCAAAAAGTATTTGCAAATAGCAGCCAAGACTCTAACACTTACTCAGTATGGGCAATGTTGAGGCTTGTTCAGCTTCCTATAAACATTAACAGTGCTACAAAATATCTAGAAGGGCTTTTTGCTTGGTTTGTTTTCAGAAAGAAGGAGAAAGAGAGAAGGAGTAGGAATGAAGAGCATAAATACCTGTTGGTGCTTGTTTTCAGCATACTAACTGAACCAATTTCAATAAAATTCCTTATTATCTCACAACAAGTGAGAATAAAGATACTGTCAACTCACAGAATTTGTCAGGACCCAACTTAAAAATGGCAAGCATTTGACTAAGCCTCTTATTAAAGCTGCCTAAACATATTCTGCTGTTCGTAAATGTTTGGTAACCCCAAAATATGTACCGTTCTGAAATGGACACTCACTTATGCAAATTCCTTGATAGGTAAAGAGAGATTAATGTTTCCACGGAAGAGATTTGTACCCAGATATGGAAATGTGTCTGCTTTGGATTGCCACCCTGTCCCCTACTGCAGTGTGCAATCACTGCATGACACGTTCCTCGAGCCCCCCCATCTGTGTGTCAGATGAGCACACAAACGCTTTGTGATGCTACAACCAAGCAACAACCTACGTAAGAAGAACAGGAACAGGGGTTAGTCGCAATATTGGCACGTTTGCTCTTGAATCTCCATTTCTATGAACTCCTGCAAAACAGACTAATAAGGCCTTAACCTTGCCAGGCTGTTTCTATGATCCCAGGTACACTCCTGTCTGCATCCCCCTCCTCTGCTGCAGCTTGGCTGGCGTCTCTCTTCCCTGGACCAACCCGGTCACACACATTCCTTTTGGGAGCGACAGTCATCTGTTCTTCTCCTCCCAGCTACTGAAATCTCCTCCTGCTTCCAAAGCCACGATAAATTCAGGCTGCCCTACATGGTCTGTGATTTTGTGATTTACATATCATATGGCTGTTCTTTGCACACGAACGACTTTCATTTTGCATTCAGCAAAATCTGTAGGTTAAACCTCGCCCTTTTCTTCCATAAAGGGGGAAACAGATCTGGGTACACAGCAGCTGAGGGGAGTGGGAGAAGAGGGTGAGGCAAGGGGAAAGAGGAAAGACTTTACCTTTCTTCTCTCATGCTGAGGTATCTGCCTGATGTGGGGAAGTATCCAGCCATGGGAAAAATTAGGAGGGACTTTTAATGAATTTTATTCCATCATTGCAAATTTTGTGTCCAATTTAACTAATGCATAAAGCAAGACCTGCTACAGAAAGCACTCTTAAAACTACCATTAGGTCTAGCATCTTCACAAGAAATGTGTCTGGCTACTAAGCCTCAGACCTCTTCCCTCAGGGAAGCTGAAATAGCCACCGGAGGAATGATACATGTTTTTGGAAGAGGACCTTTTCTTGGTTGTAGTCTGATGACTCTGGTTATCTGGTCTTGTAGTCCGCTAGTCCACTAGGAACCAGATGTGTTCAGGCTGGGCATTAAAAAAAATAAATTTTCCTTGCCTTTTTAATAAAATAGGTGACTATCTTACAGTCATTAGCACAGCTTAAAGGCAGACCAGGATGTTTAACAGCCTGGTACCTTCCCTCAGTCAGCAGGGGCTGAAGTCGGGCATCCCTTTAGGATTTGCCTAGCTGATGATGTGCACGGTTTGACAAGCCCTGCTCTGCCAGCTCAACCCCAGCCACCTCTAGCTACCCTGCTCACAGGCCTTTCCAAGCCTGCAGTGCCAATATAAACACCAAGATGAGCACTTGGTTTACTTCTGCTGGTGTTTTGAAGAGGAACAAAACACCATGCCATGAACTAGCCACAAGCCAGAATTCATTGTTTTTTCAGCTATGTATTTGTTTTTAATAAAAAGTAGTGCTTCATTTCAGGAAAACATCTGGAAACATTGTTTCCAAATAAATTGCTTGTAGACTAAACTTTGAAAGACAAGCTTCTGAATGAAGTGAGCTCTTCTAGCAATTTGTAAGAGAACCGCCAGCAAAAAGTAAAATAAATTGTTCAGCTATAATTAGAGTAGGAGACTTAAACAATAAAATTAGAGGTGTTTGTGCTATAACTGACTTTATTTGCAAAGACATTGTATCAGAAAAAACTGTTTCAGTGTGAGGCTGAGTGAGGGAGTACTGATAAGCCCCTGCTATATTCAGTCTAACAGTGTCTACACAGCTTTGCCAAACAGAAAGTTCAACCCAAAATGTAAAGAAGCTTGAAGTTAGGGCTAGGGCCACAACTAGGGCCTGTGTTACTGCTAGTGAGGTTAAACCAGACAGACAGATGCTACAGATGTGAGCAGCAGTATCTAAAACCCCAAGCTTCAGTTGGACAACAGCCATGAGTCAATCTGACCTGCCAAGCTATTCCTAACACGCCATTAACTCAGTCTCGGGATACCAGTGCCACCGTGATGTTAGAGGGCAATCAATTCAGCCTTTGGTAATCAACAGTGAGCACCATTATACCAAATTCACAGACCAAAGCAAAATCTATTATGTGTAACAGGAACGTAGTTCCTCATGTCGCCGTGGAGGTTCATTTAAGTCTTATGTGTGGTAAGGTTCTACAACTTTTCAAACCAAGATGTTACTCATGACTGTTTTCCTTCCAAGTAGTTCGTCTGTATGAGCCACCCCTGGTAAGTGCACTCGCTTGCTCATTCATGTGCTGCCTCCCCCACAAAGGCTTTCACCAACTGATTTTAAGAGAAAATGCTTTTCAGGGATGTGCAGTGCAGTGTTTTGGGGCTGCTCGAGCCTGGGGCTGCTCGAGCCTAGGCCTCGCTTCCCCCCTGGCATTTGCTTGTCTGGAGGCAGATGGCAGTGGGGCTCTCTGGCAGCCGGCGAGCAGATGACAGGCTCCGGGTGCGCTGTCTGCTCCAGCACGCTGCATGGCAGCCAAACTGAGCTCCTCAGGGTCAGTCCTCCCGTGGCATTTTGAGGATTGCTCTAAGTCTGGGAAGGACATAATCAGACTGTAGCTGGCTGCGATGTGTCTGCAGCCTTAGAAAGCTGATTAATATTTTCTTCAGGAGTAAGATCTTAATGTAGTCACTCTCAGCACTCTACTGAGCATCTGATTATTTTTTAAAATCTCCAACGTCAGATATCAGCAGCACTCAGTCTTACATTAACCAAATTGTATTTTTAATATTCACAGAAGCAATGAAACTCAAAGATACCATATGCACATCAAATTGTAAAAGGTACCAAGCTATGAACTGTATTTTGTGCTGGTTTATGTCCTGAACTGTGTCGAATCACAAGACCTTTAGAGGGTAAGAGCAGGGATGACCCCACTCTGGAGAGGCACGGGAGTTGGTTGCAACAAAGGGATTTTAAATTTAAGTTTCCCAGAAGTTTGGGGATTGTGRAGATTAAATGTTGCTTTGGAATCATCTTTCCCTTGTCTGAGGCGTTCAGTCCGGTGCCTTGACCAGACACCACATGCTGCTTGTTCCCTGTGGCAAACCTTTCACACTTGACAGTTTGGAGAAAAAACAGAATACATTTGCTGGAACTTTACACATACATTCATTCTTGGCCAGAGTTAAAGGAAAATCAAAACAATCCTTTCATGGATAAAATCTTAAACTATTGAAAAGTGAGACTTCTAATAAAACTGACCRTTTAATCCATATCCGCAAACTACCCATAGCTGGACCATAAACTTGTGTTTAGTCAGTGCAAAGATTTCAGTTTCTGGGTCAAAAGCACTGGTGTTTCTCAGCACCTTCAGAAGCACAATGCATAGCTCAGAGTCTGTGGCAATAGAAGGATCAATCACTTTCAGGTGAGGGCATAAAGCACCTCAGCCTGTCCTCCACAGGGGAAGGGGAGATGGAGCCCACTCAGAAACAACTGCTAGTGAAGAATGCAGTCTAAGATACCCTGCTGTGAAAGTGGTTTGTTTGCACAATAGTCTTATGAAAGATGGCATACTATATAGCTGTTGGGATTTCATTCTTGGTCTTCTACAGCCAGTGGGCATTTAACCTTTAGGTCCTCAGATGCTCCCTGGCGCAGCAATCTTTGTCCTCAGTAACCTCATCCACCATCACACTCCTCATCCAACAAACATTTGGAAATTCCAGCCTGATTTCTCAAGACCTCCTAAAAAGTGATTGAAGCAATATCCCCAAGTCAGAGATAATCACAGATGCCTTCCTGTCTGCAGAAAGGAGTTTTTCAACTTAGTCACACAATAGTTCATGTAACTTGGCCACTGGTGGGAGCAACAGGAAGGGATAGTCAACCTAAGTAGTGGTTTATTGAGGAGGAAAAGGAGGAGAAACTTTTGTAATCCATCCCAGAAAGTTTGTGCTGCGTGAGTGGGGTCCTATGCACAAACAGACTCCCATTGTTAAGCTCTGGGGTGATGTGCACTTTAACCTTGGACAGACAGGGGAAAAGTGTAAGACTGGACCTTTCTGCCTGTTGGTCTGTGAGGTGGGTTACTACACTGTGCTAGCTAAGCAAGGTGCTCAGCTTGGCTCCCCTGGGTTCATTGAGCAGGGATGAATTTGCAGCATAAATCTGAGTTCATCCCAGACAAGATGATTTAATTCCTTTAGAGCTTGCTGATATTTCTGGTTTTTGTCTACCAGAGAGCATCATCCTTTCAAATTCCAGGCAGAAACTTCCCAGAATCTCAGCAATATTTCCTCCTTTTCACTAGTAAATTCAAACTAAGTATCTTCCCACATGTCTATGTGCAAGGAAAGCTGAGTATTAGATTGCTCATCCTTCCAGCTCTGCTCTTACACAGCTGAACATGTGCTGTAGTTGCAGATCCAAACACCACTTCAACACGTACATGCTTCCCAGATTCAAAAGCCATTCATAGCAGAGCTCAGGACAGGCCTGTGGAAGCTTGCCAGTACTCAGGTAAATGTTAAATGAATTGAATAATGTTTCTGGGGGGTGCTTTGAATGGTTTTGATTAGAACTACTTAAGCTAAAAGGATCTTTCCTTTAACTTTTTTGCACTGCTACTTTCTCAGGAGGGATTTAGAACAAATTTTCCAGATATAGATGCCTATGTTTGTATTGGAGAGTTACACATTTTCTACATGACTAAGAGGTGCAGACGTAGCTGGCATTGTTTTCTTTCTCCAAGCTGTTAAATACATCAGGGTCTAGACAAAAAAAAAAAGATCGGTACTTTGCAACCCCTGTGTAAAAATGTCATATTCATGAGAAAGAAGTCAAGGCCACATCCAAGTCTGAATTCATGCTGCAAATTATACTTGAAACTTCATGGTGTTGGGATCGTTATGATGAGCTCATCCCTGCTAGGCAAAGGGCTGACTGCAMGGGTCATTTGTGCCAGGAGTTGGCAGAGCTCCCAAATGGCCTTGCTGGCCAGATTGGAGGAACCAAATTGCGCCAAGGGGAAAGTCATGAGGAAGGATGGCTGTTGTAGCAGAGCAGCTCAGCAAGAAACCTCAAAACTGTCAAATCCAGGCAGCCAAAGTGGCAGAATCAGTGMAAAATGGCACTGATTTAGGAAGCGAGATAAAAGTACAAAAATATTTGGTTCYAACTATCATACATGCAAGGCCTAACTTACGGAGAAGCTTTTTCTATCCACCCAGTATAGAATTCAGCCCTCAATTTAAGATGTAAAAAGAGGTGTTTTCTCCCCATCCAGAGAAATTTTGCCCAGTCCAGAATGCAGGAAATTCTGTTATACAACACTTAAGAGATGGAAGTCAGCCTGACCTTTAGGAAGCAGAATTAACAGAAGTCATATCAGTCAGAGGTATTTTAAAGCAAAATTAGCAGCATGGAATCCTGTGGAGTGACCTCACAGGGCAGCATGTGTTTGTTTTATGGCTTGACCTTCCRGCAGTAGAAGTTTAAACAAATTCAGAGATTTTCACTGGCGCTAGTACTCAGCTTCCGTTATCCTATGTCACTTCTCACAAGGTGTGCAAAGCAATTTCATATGCAATGGAAAATTGCAGTTTTTCTTCCCTGTGACTTTTCCCCATAGTATAAATCTACTATTTGCCTAAAAACTAATAGGCAGCAAAAGTTATTTAAAGTCAAATTGTACTTTTTTTTGTTCAGGGCAAATAAATTATCAATCAGGAAAAAAAGCACCTATCAAGTGAGTTTCTCCTGAACTCATTTTTACCATAATCACACATGGCACAGTAGGGAATTGCCSAAACTAGACAGGTAAATAAATGCACAGAGCTTTCAGAAGACAGTGCAAAGCTGAKGCACAAAGAAAAAAAAGACTGGGGGCACAGTACCAACTCTATTGGAAGACATTTAGTAATGAAGGTGGTAGATTTAAAGAGAAGAGGACAAAGCATCTTAAGGCTTAGTTTTTACCCTCCCTCTCCCCCAGACTTCCCCAGGGAAGATTTTTGAAAGTTTGAACACACTCAGACCTAAGGGGACAGAATTAGGAATCTGATCTGGCATCCTGTTTCAGGGACTCTCTATGATCTATGGAGCTGACATGACTGCTCTCACACATTGCATCTTACAGTAATATTATTGCAGCTGTGAAGAAATCCCAGTGTCTGTATTTCTGGATGACTACAGATGGACATCATGCCCTGGATATAACCTTTTGGTATGGCATGTASTAAACTGTAAATCTACCATGACCCTCAGGAACAGAACTTCAAATCAAGAAACGTTGGGTTTAATTGCTCAACACCCAATGATACTGACAGGAATGTGGCAGTCAAAGCAGAATATAAAGCTCTGAAAACACACCAGTCCYCAAGTCCTCACTATGTCAAAATCATCCCATTTATACTGAATTCAGCATTGGCATGGATGGCCAAAACCATTTAGGGACACACTTAACTGCAATTTAACCCAAGTGACGACTGCAGTCTAGCCCATAGGATTCCCATTAAAATGTATTCCAAAGATAGCTCTTATCTCTTCCTCTGTTTACCAGCAAAGCTAGACTTCACAGTTAAAAAGTATGCATTTGTCTTACTAAAATAATCCCAGATACAACTACAACTTGTTTCCTAGACTATGCAATTAGCTGGGAGAAAATGGTCTTTATTTTTACCATTATCTTTGGACCTTCTCTGGGCACCACATTTATCACAAACACTGTTCTGAACGAGGCAGAGACACCGTTAGTGTACTTCTGCTGAATAGTTAACAACAACATTGAGAACTAGCACTTACAGGGGATTTTTTCCCCCAGCTGTTAACAGATTGATTTTCTTTTCCTGCCTTGACTTTCTTCCATTAATAAATATTAGCAGTTTTGAGCCACTGGGAAAGCTGATTGGAAAAAAAAAATCAGTATCCCCTAATGACTGCTTTGTTATAATAGATAACCTCTCAGAGTGCAATTAGGCAAGCTTCAGACAAGTAATGAATAACTGGGGAAGCTGAGAAGACCTTTTTTTTCCCCCACAAAGTGTTCATACACACACAAACACACAGAGTAAAAAGTTCATTGCTTGTCTCTGCCTTTCTCGTAAATGTAATTAAATGTTTTCCTCATTTGTCCCTGAGAAAGATTACCTTCTCAGGCAGAAACAGCAAAGAAGAAAAGCCTGGTTGTACTTTTATATCTTTTAAATGCCTGTCATGTCAGCAGCTTAAAAAGCAATATCTAGAAAGGTCTTGGGGTGCTTTTTTCCACCATACTTCTGGCACCATCACTCTGGTGCGTCATTTCCACCCATCTGCTAAAACTGAAACACAATGTGTAAGCACACTCCTTGTCACTGAAAAGAAGGGCTCTGCTGGGCAACCAGGATGCAGAGTACCCAGCACATCTATCCCATGCTCCCAGGAGAGGACCAGTGATACCACTGAGTTTTTAGATTTGGAGATCTAATTTCATCACTCATTATTAACTATGCAGAGCTGCTCCCTATTGTGTAATTCATCAATTACAATAATAGTTCATTGAATTACAATAATAGTTCCTGATCCTACTCTCCACGTCCCCCCCCCCCCGCCCCCCTTTTTTTTTACAGGTGGCGAGTCTACATATCAGCAATTTCAGGGCTTCATTATTATTCAAAGTGAAATTTAACACCTAAGATACAAAGCTGTTTTTCTTTTTGAATTAAGTCTGGCTGACATTTACTTAGTCATTTCTCAGATCTACAAGTAAAACAAGAGAAGAAGCTTTGTTATTTCAGTCTGTTTTTATAATTTTTCTAGGCCAGCTTGAATTAAAAAACAAACAGGAAGCCCATATGCTGGGCTTTGCAAATGAAAAGCCCTTTGGACAGCTAAAATGGTAGGCTAAATTCAGGGGTTATATGTCAAGTGGTTCAAGGTTTTCATTAGAGATAGATACGAGAGTCTGAAGCTAAAATCCCGGCTCTGCTTAAATCAAAACCAAAGACTCCTGATCACTTCAGCCCAAGATCATGTAAACCAGTCAGGAGGAAGGAGGAGCTCATCTTAAAGTTAAGTTGGAAGGAGTCTAAATTAAACATCCTTGTGTGATTCTTTGTTGTGAGAACATACAACAATACCTTTGCCCCAGAAGGCAAAAAGCAACCCCAAATGAAGCTAGGGCTTTAGTGAGATCAAAGGTCTATGGAATTTGGTAGATAATAATACTTTTTCTATAAAATATTAAAGCCATTTCTGGAACACAATGAAAATTATATACCATAATCTACAGATGGATTTAAAATTAATGGAATTAATTGAAAAGTTCTCTATTACATGCCATAATTTTTCCACAAGGCTGTGACTGTTATCTAAGACTTGTCTGGATGACTCACAAATACTGGAAGTGACTCATGCTTTCCACTGAGATCACCATTAGGACAGGTAACCCCTGAAGAAAGGTGCTTCTGGCAGGTGTGCAGAGACAGCGATTCACGCATGAAGCCAGGAGACAGACATTTTCCCAGCTGAACGCTCCTGGTCATTTTGGCCACGTCAGAACAAGGCAGTTGCAGCGATCGCAGTGCGGAGACCAGCCAGGCAAGGCCCCAGTCTGCTTGAGCAGGCAAGGGTTCCTCATTTTTGCAGTTCTACCATAGCATCCAACATCACTTTAACTGTTTGGATATCTTCACAGAATCAGTGGCCACTATTGATCTTAGTGTAGGTATCGAAATTTTTATTGGAGAAAAATGGTTGGCATTACTTCCTGAGATCATAGTAGTCACAACAGGGAAAGGAGACTATTGCTCACCTCAGCATCATACTGGAAACTCATTGAGCCCAGCACACAGTGAGAAAGATGCCCCTTCTACCAGTAATTAATGCAGAAGGTACAGCATAGATGATCCATAACTTGAGAGTTCTTTGTCCTGGACAGAAAAAAACTACCATCTATGCTAGATGGCAAAAAAAACCCAAACAACAACTTGTATAAAATCATGCCAGTTGCTGGAATATGTATTAGAAGTTAGGTATTTTCCTGTGGTGTAAATGGGTACTTTCAGCACCTATCTTGGATTCCCAAATGGTAGTAGCTCGAGTGAGATGCACCAGTACACCACGTATAGATTTTGCCATGTAGTTTTATTGTTCTACCACTGGCAGTGAAATACATGGAAAAATATGTTAAAAACACAGTGAAAATATGCTCACATAGTGATTGAGAAAGGGATTCAGGGAGAAAGAGCAAGACACACGGAAAACATATTTTCTGCATGAAGTAACTGTTCTTTCTGCTTAAAAAAAGTCTTTGGGGTTCAATGAGGAATTTCAATAGGAATCCCAAATGTTTGATTTCCCTTGAGCACTTTCATTAAGCATGTACAGGCAGACTTTCAAAAATATTCACTTCTCAACAACTCCTATTAAGAATAATGAGACCTGCTGTATGTTAAACAAATTAAAGATGTAGCAGGAACAGGATAAGGAAGCAAAGCCTTTGCAAATACAGCAGTGCCAAGGATCTGCCAGTGAGCTCAGCACTGCCTCTTCTTGCCCTGTTCTCTTATGTCGGTGGTACTGGAAACGTTTGTTAGATGAGGCAAACATTGTGAGCTGATTTCTCATCGCAGTCATGCAGCACCTAACCCTGAGAAACTACGGAAAACTATGTCATTCTTTGGCTTCATCATGTTTGCATTGATCTGACATGTACACAGAGGAATGGGAACCTGGCCCTGAAACATGTGGGGAAGGAAAGTCACTTGTTCAGCACCAACAGCATGTTCGATGAGTGCCAAGAATCACAATATATCAATAATATTTTCTTTGTGGCATTAAGAAGCTTGGAGTTAGATCCAAAAAAGCAAAGAAGTTGCTTGGAAAAAATGTCTTGCACTTTCACTGCCGTCGTATGTCACCCTGCCAGCATGACTGATCCTACAGAAGACGAGCCAAAATAAAGAGTGGGTTATTTCCTTTGCAACGAGGACAATAAAATATATTTGCTATTAGAAACAAGCAATAAAGATGAAAAGAAATGTGAAATAAAAAAAAGATTTTGAAATATTTGCATTTCTTGAAAATATAGTGAAATAATTAATCCCTGATTAAAATTATCTCAATAAATGTGGGTAAAGTAATCTGCTGACAGCAACTATCTTTCCAAACTGACAGAGCTGAATCAATAGATGCCCCGTTTAAGTTAAAACAATGCCCACCAAAAGTTTTGCGTTATCTTAATTGAACCTGGTATAAGAGGGGAAGGGAGGAGAAGAAGAAAAAGAAGAAAGATRATCACACTTTAATTAAATTGACTCAACTATGCTTTTAGAAACCCCAGCCTGACATCCTGGATTTAACAATCATGCCTGTTGTACCTGAGTTTAGAGGAATACCTTCATTTATGCCACCCAATACACAGGCACAGTTACTGCTGAAGCCCTTTAATAGACAACCTATCTTTTAGGATGTTACTTAGTGCATGCTCCAAGAAGCCAAGTTTAAACAGGGTAACAAACCTTGGAAATGGGAAAAGGAGGAAGAGAGTAAACAATACTTTTAATGATTAAAGGGAACAGCTGAAAAGATTTCAGATCAAACAAAATATTGGAGGAGCCATGTGACAATGAATGGCGGAAATAAGATCTTTGTGATCCTAGTGAGTGTGTCTTAGGGAAGATGGGAATATAAGTATCTCTTCATATCACAAGGTGGCTGTGAAGATACAAATATTGCAATCTGCAGGGCACTCAGGTACAAGGATGAAGCAGGCCACATTAACTTACAAAGGTCGAAGTTTGGTAACCTAGAAAAAACCTCAAAACAACAAAAGACAACAGATCTGTGGTTGCAGCTGGTATGGAGCCTCCTCTGTAGCTAAAACTTTCCTACAAAAAATGAGTCTGATACTGCCATCAGGTAATGCTTAGAGACGTCTGCCCTATCTTTTACACTATGGACACAGGTGATCATGAGAGAGCAAGTTGCAGCAGCAGTACCTGCTACCGACCGCTCTCAGCTAGTCTCTACAGCCAACATAAAGTGTGTTAGAGCAGAGCTGGTTCAGCAGACCATGAAATGTGTAGTAGAAATCCTTTTGCCGCTGGTGTTCCAGGTGCTGATACAGTCCTGATAGTTTAAACTCCTGGATTCCACCCCACAGTGCGAAACTGGAGCCAGTTTAATAAAAGCACTGAATCATTCTCATTGACTGAGCTATTGAATGTGCAATTTAGTGCTGTAATTATCTGCATACTGATGCACAAACTTTCTGTAAGGTTTTTCTAGAGTCCTATAGGCTTATAAAGACTGGTGTATGTGCCACATACATGTAAATATGAGCAAATACACAGGAGAATCCACTTAGAGGGTTTGAATTTAACCTGAAGATCCAATAAACTGGGAGAGGTTCTTTGTTTTTGCCATTTTACTTCTTTATTGCTTTTTTATGGGGGACATTCTAAGGTTGTATACTAGTTTCAGCCTTCCTCTATTAATTAGTATTTTTTATCTTAGTCCTCCTCTCTGCTGCATATTAAAAGAAGGACAAACATGTTAATAGCATCAATAGATACTGAACGGATATTTAGGATGATTAACAGGCACACACACCTGGCCCCTCACATTAACCTATATCAGCGTGTTCCATGATGTTCCATTATACAACGTGCTATAAAACAAGGTTACCAGGCCAGAAACCAAATTGCTAAATATTTAGATCTGATACCCAGCTGGAACTCATACCAACTCAAAATTCAGTACAGCAAGAGGAAGTAGGGGAAAGGAAAAGGAAAGACAAACAATTCAAAAGAGACACTGATTACCTTTTGCAGCTCAAGCAGGGGAGATGCATAAGCAGGGAATTATCTCACGTTACATTCAGGGAGAGTTTGGCCTACAATCTTTTAATAAAAGCCCATAAATTACTGTATTAAAAAATCAAGTAAAGAAAAGCTCCATAATGAAGCTGCAGTGATATTCTGGTTTGACTTGRGTGTGGAAGGGGGGAGAAATTGCTCATAGGAAGTTTTGGCATCTGTCACAAAAATATATTTAAAATCAAGATGAGTTTCAGCTGCAAAGCATGAACCTGGAGTTCCCCAAAGCTCACAGATGTTTGACTCCGAGGTTTGGTTCAAGCTCATCTATATGTAAAAAGTTGAATTAACCCATTAATATTCACTCTAGCTGTTATTTTAAACATGTGTTGAAAAATAAAAAAAGTGATTAGAGCATTTACAGTTTGAGACAAATGGTTTATCTCTAAATCCAATGAGATGCATCCAACCAGGCCTGAATAGTCACAAAAAATTTCACCCCTACTTCCCAAAACACACTTTTAGCCCAATAACTTGGTTTGCAGTCATTGACTATTTTAATTTGCATACTAAGCTTTCCACAGTTGCTTTGCAGAGTGACAGTTCCTTTGGCATTTGATTTGCCTTCCGCACTATACTCCTCTTGCTTTTGATCCCTGCATCCAGTCTTCAGAGTGTATTCAGCCTGCTATCCGATTCTTCTTATTTGTACCTTCCTTTGATGCAAAGCAGGAGCAAAAAGGAATTACCACAAACATAGCTGATGTTCTGAGGAACAGAAGGATTCACCCAGAAACAGCTGGGGAGGAATGAGGAGAAGATGCAGCAGGGAATAGCCAGAACAGTATTTCTTTTCAACTAAGCCATTGTCAGAGGGACTCACAAGCCCAGGAGGTTGCAGCAGCTGATGGGGCTAAAAACTACTGCCATTCAGAATCTGGAGCTCACCCCAGATGTGCTACAGAGTGGGATTGCTTGCTGCTGCCCTCAGCAAAAACACTGTATGCTGTGTTCAGAGACAAGAAATCCAGACTATCAGGCTGAAATATTTTGAATAAAGCAATTGTTGCTTGTTCAGCCCTATGGAATCAAAATCTCTTTTCAGGTAACTGTATAAACAGCTTATGGTTTTCCCTTCAGGAAAGTGAGCACAGGTCCATTTCTACTCTGAGCTGTTTTGAGTCACAAAGACCTAGAGCCAAGGATTTCTCTTCCACTAACCTTATCATAGATGCTGGTCACATCCCTGCTCCAAACACAAGACACTCACATTAGTCAAGATGTGCCTTCCACATCCTCCCATGGAATGAGTAGAAGCCTTTTCTTTAGCTGGCATCAGTCAATAACCAGCTGCAGATTGCCATCTATTTCTCATCCTACCACTTTTTTCTTTCATTTTGACCCAGTTCTGACCTCAGATATCCTCAAGGCCCTCCTAGCAGTGTGTGGCCTAATACTCCTCCTGCTGCCAACATGCTGTGAAAGCCCCATGATGGCATTTCACTTCTGCACCTGGTGCCACATGGTCCTGTGAATATCAGATCACCCCACTAAAAACCTGTGGTCCATCTGCTGGTGGCTATATACTCTGGAGATTTCTAAACCCAGGAAATATCACCTAAACATCTCTCTACTTGAGAGGTTTTAAGAAAACAGCATGGCCTCTGTGTCTATGACTGCTCTAGGTCAAGAGAGATCATAGGATCATTGGACAAATGAAGTGTGACAGCCTATCACTCAGTTTTCAGTGGATCAATCCCATCTCAGCATCAGGATACTTGACATTTCTTACAGGAACTGGCAAAAAGTATTCAGGTAGCACACTAGAGCATATACACCAGCTCTGGCAGATACAGCTTTTCTCTTGCAGCTGGCTCTGGTAAGCCCCTTGCATATTATCCTTTGCCTTCTCCTGTGTGACAGCAGGGATAGGTTTCAACCCCAGGACTGAGATCCCAAGACCAAGAAGTCCTGGACACTGACACAGCCCTGCTCACAGGCTGAAAGCCATACTGGCACTCACCTCATCACCGAAGAGGAAGGCACTGATGCTGTCAGATTGTACTTCTCTGACACCACCCCACTCAGGGGAGTAGCCTTGACTTGCCACAAGCAAATAAGCCTAGAAGAGCTAGAGAATGGCCAGATGTGAGGCTTCCATCACTACTTGTCCAAGGCCCCAGCTGGCTAACAATCTCACCAGGATGTCCATGGCAGTTTTTTCTGCACAGCACTTCTCTGCTTCAGGACTATTTGCTGTTTTCTCACCCCAGTCCTCATGGTATGCATGAGTCGCTTCCACTAGCAAGGGACACAGTCTTGCATTGACATCTGAATGATTTTCTTCAGTTTCTTCATCCAACACTGGGCAGTCAGTCGTGTTTAGGAACAGTAGTTAATTAGAACTGCATCAAGCTCAATCTTTTCATGACAGTCTTTGTAACTCACCTTTTGGTAATACTGAGTGTGGCATACTGTCTGAAGTACTCTGAAGAATAAGAGGATCATCTCCCAGAGAATGAAAAGATAGTTAGTTACTCATAACTTGAATTCTTTGAGATATGCTATCTATATGTTTGTTCATTTCCTGCCCCTCTCATCTTACTTTTGACTATTTCTGCTTGGCTCACACCTTCAGAATAGCTCAAGGAAAGAACGTTCTCTCCTAGCCCACACGTTTACACATAAGAGGGGGGCAGAGACTCAATTCACTATTGCTAAGGAAAAAGAACAACTTGAATGCTATGTCCTCTTGACTCACAATCAGACACACAACAGACACGGACCCACATCTTAAGTAACTCTGATCACAGGAAAGTGGCACCATTTCGGCCTAGAACATTCAGTGCACTTTTTTGTGATTTACTACACACAGGGTTGCTTAGATACACTCAAGTTTAATTAAGTACTTTAATTCCTATCCTACAAGAAGAAGAAACTATGCAAGGTTGCCTTACTACCACAATCTTTCTAGCTTTGTCCAGTTTTGCTGTAAATGTCACAGATGTTGCGTAACTGGTAAGATAGTTAAGCTCCACCAGATATTCCTGACTTATATAGCTGTGTAAGCACAGATTTTGAAAAAATTAGATTACATATGGAACCACTTCAAGTCTTCTTTTGCAATGGAATGGTTATTTCTGGGTGAAGGAACTATAACATAAAATAGGGCATAAAGCTGGTAACATTGCTGACCTGTGATAAATATGCCTGTGATTCTTACATATTCTTGTCACAAATATTTTTAAGTGCTCCCTGTGTTTTGGAAACATCACCAAATCTTTACATTTTGAGTGAAAACAGAATCCCACTTTGATAACTGAATAAGTAATGGAATTACAGGAAAACAATGCTCTATGTCTCCTTTAGCTTAATAGACCATTTGTCTGTCATTTGCCAGACTTTCAACTTTCAACTCCTATTGACATGGATTACACTCTGGTAAGTATAATTAGGAATGTGCTCCTGTGGAATCTGTTTGGGTACAGCAGCCTACTGAAAAGCACCTCAAGTTTCTAATAAAGTCAGAATAAAGTGGCATTTTTGAACAAGAACAACGTGGTGAGATAGGCCCTTGTCTTAGGTATTGCCTATCTTTTTTTACCTTGTCTTAGCTACATTCCTTTTCTTAGGTATTACCTAACCATGCTTTTCCCCTTTACAACTGCTCTTGGCAAGAAAACATAGTTAACCCAGGGCAAGAAAACATAGTTAACCCAGGCCTACTGCAAATCTTGAGAGGCTCAGACATTTTCCCAGAGGAACGACACTGTAATCTGGCTGAGGCACACAAAAGTTTGGGTGCTTCTAGGGTCTCTGCATTCCAAGATAAATAAGGCAGCAAACTCTTACAAACACCTGCTGCACTCAAGTGCTGGCAAATCATCAAGCCTCTCTTTCTGTAGAGAGACTTGGATAAATAGCAGTCTTCCTTGGACTCTAGTTCTTCTGCAGGGAGAGGGTAAAGACCTCTTCAAGCACCCTACCCAGCTGCCAGTCCTGGTGCTGTGACCTCCAGTTCCATCCTGGAAACCTACACAGAAGGTTTTGCTGCCTGACTACAGGTTTAGTCAGCATCTTATTTACACTGTTGATGAGTAAATGGATTTTGTTCGTATCAGCACCATCTCCCTTCCCAAGAGCAGTAACAATACACATCTATTGGAAAATAAGGGCATACATTTTCATGGAAGGAAGAAAAAATAGCTTGCTGTTGACACCTCCTTATAATTTTGGTTACTTCATGGTAAATACCACACCCAATAATATGTGCAACAGATTTGGCCAGTTGCTGATCCTCAAGTTCTTGTAGGATATAATCTCCACTCAGAAGGTAACCTCAGCTAAAGGTATGCAAATAAATGGAATCTTCATTTTAATGCCTATTCTCAGTGCCTTGCCCTTTGTTTAAAACGAAAAAATTTCCTTCATGAGAATGTGAGTTAGAAGGAAATATATTGTTGCTTTTCTGGGTAATTTTCCTGAGAAATCTTGAAACAAATGGTTCAAAATATTAATTTTGAATAAACTGAAAACACACTTTGATTTTTGAGATTTTAATCTTCTCCTTTTTTGGTATGAAGTCATATTTAATGAATAGTAAGAATTGTGTTTGATATAGTACATTTGTTTCAAAATAAAATTCATTGAGGATCAGTTGCTCATGTGTAAAATTGCTCAGTGCAGACTTTTGTGCAACAGCAGCCTCCCAGTGGGCCATACTGGCTGATTCTCCCCAGTTACCACAGCAGAAGCTCGCCACTGACTCAGGAGCCTTTTAGTCTCTTTGTTCTGGAAGATTGTTTCATTTCCTTGATGATCACGTGGTTACTTTAGATGCCTTCATCAGTGAGGGAGCATTTTCTTCCTCTCAGTTTTCTAGACCAGACATAACCAAATAAATCACTGCTCAGTAGTGTGCGATATTCTCTGTAACATTCAGGCAAGTCTTCTTGCTGGAGAAGTTAAATTCTGTTTTCTCCCCTTTCAATAACTCTCTCCACCTCTTGTAAACTACAGCTGTTATTTCTTTTCACCCTCATGGGCTTGTACATGAATAGGGGCATACACTTTTCAGTATCCAACCAAGAGGGGCCAACCTTCTGATCTGAAGTTAACTCATTGCTGGTAAAATCAAACACATACAATGAAGTGTGCCTTGATCAGCCTTGAAAGCTAATTACACCAAAAAAAGTCAGTTTCTGGAAACAACAAAAGCAGTTGTCACCTAGGTATTGTAGACACTTTACCAAATTTCTTTCTTATGAAGAAATAGATATACCATAATCTTCTGTATGTTTTGCTGGCAACTTCCCTGGCAGAATAGGTACCAAACACGAGTTATGAGATTTAATAGAGACTGGCACCATCATATACTTTCCTTTGCTGCACAGCCAAATTCAATTTTGTGCTGTTGACCCTTGCAGCCAAAATAAATGTACAGCTGGGATGAAGTTGGCTGGTGACTCCTGTTTCCTTAGCTTTGCCGAGGTTAAGGATGCCTGCAGTACTGCAGAGGCGTTGCCTTCAAGTCTCCAGGGCAAATGCCTTTTGCAGAGGCATACTTGAGTGACAAAACACACTGAGCATCAAAGTAAACAATGCAAAATAGCTATAAAACAGACACCTGGAAGATGGGGAACAGATCTGGACCTGAGAAGAGACGCCCTTTTCTCCTGTGTCCTTCCAGTGTCTGTGGTGTTCTCTCTCTCCAGTGGCACAAAGCTGGGTATAGTAAAGTTGAAACTATAGATAATACAATGTTTGTTAAAGTTCTTGATGAACTTTTTGCTTTCCTTATAGATCACCCTTTACATTTTACTTGAGAGAACCTTATGCTCACCTATAGTCTTCTGATTTCAAAGTTAAAACAGAGCTCACATCCCCACAGCACTGGGTTCCCATATATTCTTGGGAATATATGCCCCACSTTGGTCCATGCAGCTTTCATGAGTCATATAGCATCCCTTTCATGTGCCTCTTCTCTGAAGGCAGATGGGCATRAGCCCCAAACCAAACTCAATTTTCAAGCAAGCCATTTAAATTCACGAGAAGCAGCTTGCTTAATTGTTCTGCCTCATGCATATTCCAACCCGTTCTGGAGAGCATCAGAAAGCTGGAGCCACCTGTGGTTTAGGTGGCCAAGTAATAAAGACTCTCTGGTATTTTTAAGCTTGAAGAGAGTGCCGAAAAGAGAATCAGAGAAAGACCAAGGAGATCTCATGACACTGTGTCCCTCTGTGGTCTAGTTTAATTCCTCACTTCCACTCTAGCCCAAAGCTAACCTGTCTGCTTAGGTTATAACACTCTGCCAGTCTGACACTGCAATCACGGATACAGATGCTTCCTCCTTCTCCCTGGCAATTTTACAATAGCAATTTCCCTTCAGTTGTGGGTATGGTGAGCATATGAAGAATACTTGACACTACAGGTTCTTTAGGGTGGGTGATTAGAAACACAAGTGATGCTGTGGGGATGCCCTGAGACTCACTGCCTTAGCTTCTTTGAAAAGGCAGCACTTTCTTTAGGTTGCAATTACAAGGTACTCAAAACAGATAATGGGCAACAGCCTTGCTCACAACTGTAACTCATTTAGAGAGCACTCTTCCTTTCCCTGGAGCTAATGCTATGAAGAAGCTGTTCCATCCTTCTTTTGGATTGGTTTATTGTAATGCCCTCTTCTATTGTGATCAAGTTTATTGCCACAGAGGTAAGTTATTGTCTGAGTTATTTCACATGCCTAGTTTATGCAGTGCATGTTGAACCATGTCTTTGTTACTGCTCCAGCATGCAGAAGCTTAGCTACAGCCCCAAGTGTTGCATCAGTTGTCACTATGAATCCTTTTGATCAAAAAGAGCTCACGTCTTGTCCTAGGCATGCGTGCTTATCTCAAATAGTAATGTCATTGCAAATAGATAAATAAGGGTATTGTGTGTTGCTCTTCCTCCCTCTTTCCTCTGCTTGGTGCTTTGTTTTGAAGGGGTACAGTTACTCCTTCATATGTTGCTGAGTAGAGACTGAAATGTGTCACCATTGCACCTGTCCCTCCTGATGACAGAAGTCAAACTCCCTAGACCAAGCAAGCCTAGCAGAGAAACAGAGCTCTCCGATATCTGTTTTTGTTAGAAAGCATGGGGTACAGAGGGTCAGATTTGGCTTCAAACAGATCAGTAATAATGAAACCCGATCTAGTGGCTGTCTCCTTTTCCTCTGGTGCCTACCCTTTCCATGATGCCCAGGTATCTGCCCTGCTCTGACACCGAGCGCGGCAGGGCCAAGACACTGCTCCCTGAGTACCACTAGCTTGGCCTCACTACCATCACTGACAACAGCACAGCCAAACTTTCTACTACTTCTGAGCACAAGAAGTGAGCAACCAACACAGGAACCAAAGGGTGTTTAACCCTGTGAAAGAAGCAACACAGCAAGTATCTGCATAAGTTTTATGTTCCATCGATGAATAGTCACACCAGGTTTAAGCTGGTTATAGACTGAAGCCAGTGATCACACATGCAGGGGCAAGAGCTCACAGTGAAGWACATGCATTTCCCTGAATAATTGTATTCGTATTATTGCTGCAGCTATTACTGAGTTATTAGAGTCACTAAGTTTAATAGTGATCTGCAAAGAAAGAAAAGCTATTAAGGCAAGGCTCGCTCTATTAAGTACCTTACAATCCTTTGAAGGTTGTCATTGGAGAAGCAGAGCCTGACTAAAGGTCCCGCTGAACTGGTTTCGAAGAGCAGGGCAAAAAGCCAAGAAAGCACAAAAACAAAGGGCTCTGTTGCTTCAGTGAGGACATCAGGCTCTTGGCCAAGTGCAGGGACAGTGTTCATGTTTTGTATTATGCCAACATAGACACAAGTCCTTGCCCCTCTTTCTCTTGACAGAAATGCTGCAACAAGAAGACAAGAGGTCTGACAGATGAAGGGAAAATGAATGCCCTGACATAAAATACAAGAGCAGATGATGGAGACCCAGTTTGATAGAGGCATTATTCAGCAGCATAGGATTCCAGCTTAGAGGATCTGCACTCAATTTGTCGGTCCTCTCTTCAGTCCCTGAGTGATCCTGGGCTAACATCGTGCTTCCCCTTTAGGAAAAGCAGTGCTTCCCTGCCTCACTGCGTGTTTGTGAGGATGTGCTCAGGGACAACATTACAGACTGTCAGTCTGTAGGGAAGAGACACCGGTAAGGCAACGGACCTGAGTGCTCCACAGCACCGCCAAGCTGCAGTTCCAAAGATCCCTTCCCATCCTCCACTCTCCAAGGCACTTATTAAACTGGAGATACAAATGCCCCCTTTCTTGTAGATCAGATGTAGTGATTACTTCAGGAGTTTTCAAAAGATTCAGCCAGCAGATCTTTAGAACATAAACCTCTGTCATCTGTCACTCACTAAAAATCAATAAATGAAAATTTAAGACCCATTTTTTAGTTACCTAGAAAAGCCAAGTGATTTATTGGCAATCACAATGTAACTTATGGTAAATTATTGTATTTTAACAACCAATGTCTCTTTACATTTTCTGCTGGAACTTGGTACATTAGTGAGACAATAAATTCTGGAAATGGACAGATACAGGGTAATCACAAATGGCACCGTGACACATGAGGTTTAAGCGAGTACCAGTAGTTGCACCTCACTCCTAGGTTACATGTGTACTAACTGAGTTCAGTAGCAAAAATGTCACAAAGGGTAATGACAGCTGGACTGAATTCTCAAGCTGGTCTGACAACATTTAGTTGTGAGCCAGTACCATGAGGGTCACAGCTACAGAAAGCCCAGCTTTCTGTTGAGTCCTTGCTCTTCATCCTGAAATGGCAGAGCAGGAGTAGTAAGACAGTCTTATTGTGCTGCAAGAGATCACCGGTGGAGACCAAAAGCACTGCACTCATCAAGCTGCAAAAGCAACTTGCCAGGTAGAACCAATGGAGTATGTTTGTCTAAGCAACATTTTTCATGCAAATTAAAATGGATACGTGTTACTCAGATCTGAGATTAAAAACTAACACAGAAATCCAGTCTATCATTATATTGCTTTGTTACTTCTGAGAATGTATTCCCATTCATAAAAAAGTCTTTGGCATGCACAAGTATCATGTAACACGCTCAAGAGGAAGATCCTGTCTCTTCAGAAATTGGTTGAAGTACTTAAGGACTCAGAAGAGGAACGACTTCAAAAAAAAMCCCCAAACACCTTTCTGCAATTGTCTATGCATTAGCCTGCAGTAAAGAAGCAGGCATTGGATATTTGGAGCAATTCATTCCGGTGAGAGAAAGAATTAACTTATCCTGTGTGTGGTCTAATGTCAGTCACCTTCAGAGGTACATGATGGATAACCCCATCAGCAGGGCTTGTGAACATCAGGAGTGCTAATATTAGGTATGTAGATCAAACAGAATGCCCATTATAGTAACTGAAGTCCTGAAAACAAGCATTTGCTCAGACATCACTTTTTCCCCATAGCTGGTCACTGGCTGGCCCACTTTGCCTGCATGTTATCTGGGCCCTCAAATTAAAGGCTGTGGTTCGTGGCAACACAATTAGGTGGGAAATCAGTTCACTAAAGGGGTGAATCTTATCTTTAGTGTCTTAGAAACACACAAATTTCAGTYCCGAGGATGTTAGGACTGCAGGACATGGGCACAGACAGAATACTGTGAAGTACCTTAGCTCAGCAGCCATGGTCAGCTCTAGAAAAGAAACAGCGAGGCCATTTTACAGCCAAGGGGTTGGTTTATTGAGGGTACAAAAGCTCTCTGCTTCCAAGCACAGCTCTTCTCTGCTCTTCTGCTTCAGGGTTTGCTTGCACACACCTGCAGCTTGTACATCCCAGCCACACAATGGGGCTGGGGGGTGGCAGGGAGCTGGCTCTCCTTTTCTCCTCCTGTGCCTTCAGCCCGGAGATGCCAGTACAGAAATTCCTAAATGGCTCAGGCTGCTCACAGACCTCAATCACTGCTTTTATACACCAAGCTGCATGCTGGGAACTGGTTAGCCAGCTTTAACTATGAATCAGCTTTATGCTGCTGTGTTTCCTCTGGAGCATTCACCTTTGGGGCAAGAATGCCATATGTGTGTTTCAGCTTTCAATCCACATGTTTGATAAGAGATGGCATATGAAAGCAGGTTTCCCTTGTGGTAATACCACCTTTTCCCCCCCTTTCCCAGGGCAGCTAAGCTCACAGTAAGAGCTAAAGCTCATCCTGCAAGTATATCGACATGTTACAATGAAAGAGAAAACATGAGTTTAATTTTCTCATTTTACAAACTTAGTTTTCTCATTCCTTGTCTGCACATGCCAAAGGAAGACAAGAATAATTTTCTCCCACCTGGCACTACACAGGCTTTTTTATCTCTTGACACATACGAGGACCTAAGCAGTTCAACCATAGCTAATTTCCAGAGCTGCAGGTGCAGCACCAGCCAGTCAGTACAACTAAAGCAGGGTTGCAGAAGCCTGTAAAATAGATACATTTAAAGTTTTTTAACTCTTCCAAAAAGCAATGTGTTTTTTAAGTAACTTCTGTCTAATCCCTTGTCTCTTCCCTCCCATGAAACATTAAACAAGCCCCTTATTAAAGAAGCAAAAAATCTATTTCTCTAAATTGCTTTTTTATCTTTTTTTGCAAGGTGCTTCAGTTCTTTGTATTTGACCTTCTGTAGCTACTCCACAAATCCTCATATTTTAACTTCCATAGTCTGACCTTTCTTATTGTCAGTTGCTTCCTTGTTAACACTGACTGCACCACCCAAAGGCCTCTCAGGAAAAATAAATATCTAATGAAACTCTGACGTACTTACAGAGAAGAGATGCTCTGGCTGACATTGTATGGATCTCTGTTGTACCCTCAGAAGATGCAATGCGTTACTTCCCTCACCTCTCCTCCATTTTTCTGCACCAAAATCCACAGGTGGAAACCGTTTATCACTGGCAACGTCTGTCATATTGTTTCTCATGTCAAAGCAGGTCTTGCATGAAATCAACTTGACATGTCCTGTCATTAAACAATCTGATATTTATCCCATGAAAGAAGGAGGAAAAATGGGAAAGGCTGCTATTGACCATTGGCCTTCATGGTCATGATCTCCTGCCCGGGCTAGAACACATGTGCGTTATTAATTTTTTATTTATCTATGTGTCTGTCTGTTTATTTATTGATGTAGGATGCATTCCTATTATCCTATACAATCTGTGACTACACGGAAGTCTTACATTGATATTATAACACAAAATGAACAAAGTATTCAAAGAGCAAAAATTGCATGTGAATGGATGCAAGAAGACACAAACCAAGGGACATTCTTTAGATCCTTCCTAACAGTTCCAAGCAGAGTTATTTTCACACCCCTTTGATGTTCAAATGACATCTGTACCATACACTATGCAGCTCTGTGGCCTGGAGGGCAATTTGGATTTACACAATCTGCTAAAATCTTTCAGTGGGTGTCACCCCTAAATTTGAGCTACGTAAACCCTCAGGTGTTGTTACCTGTTAAACAAGAGCTGAATCTGAAGTGTTTGTTCACCTAATGCGTGTCGCCTGCCTGTAGCAAGAAACAAATCATTGGTGACTCTACTGTAGATACAGAGGGCTTGCTTTGGGTTTTGAGAGCAACAGTGGGGAAAACACAGCATCTGTTACCAAAGCAAATACAGATATTTCAATATAATGCATACAGAATATACCTAGTAATTTACAATACTGTGGGGACTTTGGAATTCATCATGTGAAAAGAACAATCAAGGTGCTTGCTAGTTAGGACTAGTATTTGCACCTGTTGAATTTCTGACACCTTCGTAGGTACAACTGAATTTTTTAGTGTAACTAACTACATGGAAGACTATACAAGTTAACACTGGTAGAAATTCTTCCTAAAATGTTGCATTAGCCCACTGAAAACTGTCTGAAAGCAAAGAGGCACGGAAGAAATAATTTTCCAGCAAATTAGAGTGTAAGTAATATGAAATATTGATCTGAAATCATAAGCCCATGAGAATCTTATTCTAAAAAGCTGCCTGAAGTGGACAACACATCCTTCCACATAAAGCAGTACAATTTTCTCTATCATACCTGGTCTCATCAGCTCCAGTCTGGTTTATTATTAATTACTTCTTAGACATGCAGCTGTAGCTGGGAAAGCTAAATGTGGTGGTATGTCTGGTAGAGATTTTTCCTTCATATTAATCCCTTTTATGTCTGAATTAAAGCCAGGGGCTGTGGAAGTTAATTCTATGCTGGCCATGCTAGAATTATAACAACCTGTGAAAACTGCAACCTTGACAAAGAGAATTAATCACTGCTTGCATGTATGGGCTTGTGAAACCGAGCAAAGGTTTACATCGGTAGGAAATGCATTTTTCTTATGYTGATTGAAGGACGTGAATCTACGTGCTCATTCAATGTCTTGGCACCATGAAATACGGATTAAAAAAATAAACCTTTTTACCACTCTTACAGGAGAAATTGGATTTGCCAAGACATTTGAAAATATAAAGTCGAAAGATTTATTTGTGTAGGATTAAATGAGGCAGCTGGGAAAGTGAAGGCTGGCAGCTAGGCTGGCGGTGTAGTTACCCACAAGAGGCAGCTATGTTCCTGCCCCAATCAGTGCCATTAAATTTATCATGCAGACAGTACAGAGACAGAGAAGATCGTTGGTGGTCCAGGAAGCTCACAGTATGTCCTGGGAGCTGGTTACTAAAGTCTTCTGAAGCTAGGTCAGGATTGTAATCTCTCTGGCATGCAGGTTCCTCCATACAATCCCCAATCCAGAGCACAAAGCCTGACCTGGAAAGCATCCATCTGAGCAACAAACTAGTCACTCAAAGTTACTCTTGAGATCCTTGTGGCAAGAGTACTTAACAGGGGATCCAGATTCAGATCCTTCTGCTACAAATTCAAAATACTCTCCCATTTCCTAGGCATGTACATTCATCCCTGTTTAGGTTGTGGGATGGAATCAGGTTGTTGTGTAGCTGGCAGGAGCTGTGGGGCAGAGGAGGCTGAGTAAAAAGGGAGACTGATGATAGCCTGGCAGGGCAGCACTTGAAGTTCTAGGGAGTTCATTCAGAGCTGCCGTTCCTCATACAGGTATATGTGCTTAACTTGTTTGATCCTAGATAGTCAAACATTGAAAGAGCATAGTTGCAGGCAGCAAGAACCACACTGCTTTGCACCTATGGTCTTGGCTTATTTCCCTCTCCTTCAAGCTCCCTGTTTACATCCCTTGCTGTACACTAACCAAAAGCAACCTGGAGGTTAGGTCCCTCTTTCAGGATGCATGGGATGCAGGAGTCAATCCCTTTGCCCTGAGATAGGAAGTGATGCATATAGCTCCATTCTTAGGTAAACGCTTGAAGTATTAGACAGTTATACAAACCAAAGCAAATAGAACTCCCACCTCGTTTTTTAGGCAAGAAGCCAGTTGCTGAGCTTTGTTCCCAGTTACTTTCTGCCTGCAAAGACATTAAGTCTGTTCAGAGATTTCAGCATTATTAGCCCAGGCCCCTCTCTGTCTCACTTCTGAACTGCTATAGTGCTACATAAGGTGCTAAGCAAGCAGACACTAAGTTCTTTGGAGAGAGACTTGCCTGTTGCTCCGTATTTGGGCTGCATCCAGATAGAGACATTTAAATCCCCTTGAGGATCTGATGAATCTAAGTGCCTGTTCAATATCCCAAAAGAATTCGCCAGTGAAGGAAAGAACCAAGTGGAGGAATTTTCGGTCTTTAATCAATTATTGATCTGTAAGAACATCTACTCCTAAGAGTACTAGTCTTGTACTGTGCCCAGGTTCTTATCTTTAATAATTCACTTTGGACTAAAGAACCCTGAATTATTAAGATGAGACCCACTTTTGATTCTTTGCAGAGAGTTGCTTATCTTCACTATGTCTATTAATTATTTTCACTTGTTTTCCTTTAGTAATGCAAGAAGTTAAATAGTTTATATAGCCTTGACATTTACCCCTACATTTGCATTCAAATTCTGCCAAACATTCCCCATACTCAAAAAGCAAGCAAGTGCATGCACTTTTTTTCCCAGTTAGGAAAACAAGAAGATAGAGTCTTGACAGGAAATTATGTTTCCAAGACAGCACTTTCTAGTTGCTACAGACAGTATAAAAACTATGTTGGTTATCCCCATAGCCAGAGAGCATTTGAAGGTATTTAGGAGAGCAGACATAGAAAATGTGATAGCTCAAATTCTCCGTGACGGGTCAGGAAACTGCCACAACATATGCCATGATGCATGAGTTGAGACCCTATTCATTTTGAAGAAAGATGCCTTGCCTGAGCAACTCTTACATGATAAAACTCCTCAGAACACTTTCGCTAAACATCCGTGGTGGYTCTCCTGCTGCCTCTGGATTTAAGTGATAGCAGTATTTCTCTTCTGTGTTTCACTGCATATGGGCTGCACAGGGATTTGCCCACAAGTCATGAGGACCGTGTCATTCTGCAACATGACAATCATTGCAGTCAGGTCTCAGTGTCATTGCAGCACACAAAGGAGGACTGCAAATCATCTCAGGTTAAACTGGCAAATTTCTGTGAGCTCAGACTCAAGTTAAGTAAAACAACACAGACCTCAGCAGCTTTGATTCATAGGCACTTCCAGGAGCTGCTTTTTGTTACTCGAGTGACTTTCCTAAAGCCAGACCTTAAGTACACATCACACCAGTCACAAGGGAGAAAGTTCAGTGGAGTTCACTCATCATCCTAGGGCTGTCTGCCCTTTTCACAGCCCCTGGGACAGCTTCATTTCTGGACAAGTGACTGAGGTGTGAGTCACAGGTGAAGCACTGCCAGCTTGTGAGTGGCCACTAAATGTTCAGGATGAGTAACAGTGTGGACAATGAGATTAAAGAAAAGACAGAGAGAGGCTGAAGGGACCTCTCTCCCAGACTGAACCGAGTGAACAACTATATGAGGACACAAAAATCCCTGAGATCTTTGCCAGACTCTTCAATAAATTAGCATGTAACATCCTTTGCCACTCAGAGTTAAGTAATAGAAGAGAACTGCAAAACTGTAGGGTGTCTTCCTTCTAATGTAGCCCCCTGGCACAAAGTGGCCAATGCCACTTGTGAAAAAGACGACAAAATCTCTCTTCATATTCTTATGAGAACACCCACATTTTAAAAAAAAACCAAAACCTGTTCCTTTTTAATCTCCAAGTGCTGGCAGCTGCCTCATGCCATGAGAATGAGAGCTTAGGCCTTTGCTATAAATAAGGAATAAAATTGTGTGCTCTGTCATTATCCATGTAAACACCAAATCCTGTTCTGATTCCCACTAAAGTATTTGCTTTGCTTCAGGCTCAAGGCTCCCACTGTTTAGTTGAGCTCCATTTTGCACTTCACCTGTAACACACTTGTGCTCTACCAGGGAGATATTATATGGGATAGGCATGCTGTGACAATGTTGAGGCAACACCAAGCCTCTATGTACCCTGAATGATAATACCTGCATTCAGGCACAGCACCAGGTGCCACACCTGCCAAAATACAGAGATGATGCTGCATGACCCCTCTCTTTTGCTAGCTACAAGTTTGGTTTTGCTGAGTGTTGAAAAGCTTCATTATATTCTGCAGGGTTCATTTACATGGTATCCGTAACTTAAGAAGAACCAGGCTCGGAATATGCCTCATAAAAGCAAGACCCTTGATGTGACAGGTCAATCAAAGAACACAAGTTATCTGAAGGGTTACCAAGAGGGGCTCTTAAGGATCACAAAGCACTTCTCAAAAACTCAGCATTAATTTGGAGAGGGTGACTTTATGGAACTACATTTTCTTTATCTTTCCCACAATGGAGCTACTGCTTTTCAAATTTAATAATTTATACATTCCTAATACTTATTCTTTGTGGGATGATCTAGCAGAAGAAGATGAGTCAGTGGTTACAATTCTGCCTGACACTCAAGACTCACAGGGTGCCCCCTTTGTGATGGATTCAGTCTGGGTTTTAAGCGAATCATGAATCTTTCTATTTTCTTTAAATGCATCATGACGATAAAGTGTCTAGTAGACAGGGGTGTTACAAAGACATATTCTTTGAATCAGTGTGGCAGCTGTAGTAACCTGAACCTGTAAGATGAAGGCAGAAAAGTGGTAATAATATTGTAGAGAAACCTTTCAGCTCTTCACATGCTGGCGAGGTGCACTGCTTACTGGGTATTCAGAAAAAGCTGAAAGAAAAAGAGTCCTGATCCAGCTGAAGTGCACAATGTGACTGAGCTTGCTGGGATAAGAATTGGCTCTTCTGTATTTAAAACAGGAGTAGTAAAGACTGAAACAGATGTTGAAATATTGTCCTGGGGACAGGGCTGTCAATCGGCAGGTGCACAATAAATCTGTGCAGCCCCGAATTACCTTACATCATTATGTAACATCGTAAAACATATTTACCTTTCCACTCCAGAGCATGGAGTTATACAAGAACCCTTCCCCCACTGCCTAGGCATTGCACAGCCTTGTTATTACCTGGGATCGTTTTTCTGTTACGTGTCCAGGCTTTTCCTTTCTGATGTGGACTGGTTTGATTCCCACAAATGAGCCTGCAAGCAAATGATTACAGTCTTTGCATTTCATGCAGAGGTATGGAAACCAGCCTGCTCCATCAAAAGGCTGGGTGCTGCCTGGGGAGTGTGTGGGAACTGGGAGAAGGGGACTTTTCTTGTCCTTTACAGAAGTTTGGTGCTGGGTATGGTATTAAGCTCCTGGAGGAAAAATGCCAGTAAAAACCACGCAGGCCTGAGCTTGATTAGAATCTGTTGTTTTAGCATCTCAATCGTCTTTTTATCCAAATAGAATGAATTCATTTACTTTTTTATTTATTTTAAATAAAAAAAGCTTTACAGCACTTGGGAGAAATCTAGAGCTTGAGCAGTGGCCGCAGAGAATTAACTTCCAATAAAGTCAGAGCACAGTGAGGAAGTGCATACCAGGATACTATCTCTGACCAAGTCTGCTGGTTAACTGAGATTTTATTTAAGGAGTATGGTGTCCAGCCTTCTCAGGTTTCTGATTCTTTTAACCATTTATATACTTGGATCATCTCTATCCTTGCATTACTTGGTTTCATGCACTCTCCCTACCCTAAATGCCCCACCTGCACAGCCTCATGATAACCTCTCAGACACTTCATAGCCCCAAGGCCTTCCTTGGTTAAGTGAACTTAATCACCATCAAAATGAGGAGCTGAGCAATGCTTTGCTAGATGTAGCAGCACTAACTGCTTAGTGCTAATTCCTTTCCCAGATTGTATTATTAAAACATAGAGTGAAAAGTGTGGAGTGAGTCGAGTAATTTCCTTCCTACAGAAAGGTCAAAGCTGAAAAAACATCWACTACAGTGATGTGCAAAGGTTATTGTCACAAATACAGTTTGCTAATTAAAGACGTGGGGCTTCTCATCACACCCCCTGGAACAACTCCACTGATGCTGCGAGGTGCCAGGGTCATAAGACAATCTCTCTATTAATGGACAAACAGTCCTAGAAAGAAAGTAAACAGTAAGGGAAGCCTTGTTGCATGGAAGATGAGGGTAACATGGAAAGCATGTATGTCTCCAGGCCTGAAGGTGGAAGTCCCCAAGGCAGGACTGATGTCAGTGCTAATCTTGAAAGCCTTTTGCATATGAGAATATTGTTGGTGTTTTGCAGGCCTTTTTCTTTTTTCTTTTCAGGAGTGCATGGACTTATCATGTTTTTYGTAAAGCCACAGCTTAAGGAAGCAAGTGATTATGTGAGAAATTCAGCCTTAATTTGAAATTATAAGGAACAATTTCTAGTCTCATAGCTATACAGAGAAAAAAAATGGGAGAGGGAAAATAGAATCCCTAAGGTTCRAAATCAGTAGAGCAAAAGGTCCAACCCCAAAAATAAGCCTGACTCTTCAGTTTTTTACATCTGTGAGCGATAAACACTGATAACATAAAATTACAGTAATGCCAGCTACAATCAAGGACTGTACAATACCTTTGTCAAGACAAAGGTATTAACGCAGCTGTCCTGGCACATTTTCCAGCTTTTGTCCTCCCAGTCCTCAGCATTTAAATACTTTCCATTAGAAACAGCCTTTGTCTTCCTTCTGCCAACAGAGACTGGAAGCTGACTTGGCAGAGCTCAGCACCCACCACACTCTCTCTCCCTTTTGGCTATAGGTGAAGAGACCTCTTTACATGCAGAGCCAACTCCTCCATTCACTTGATTTTCCACGGGTTTAGGTTACCTTGCATTCTCCCTGGTGAAAGAGCAGATACTGGCACAGGGCTGTGAAATGCTTTGCAACTCCTCAACATGAAAGATACTGTTAAAGAGGAGGTGTAATTATTAACGCGTGAGCTAGAGGAGACTGTCTGAGAACTTGGAAGCAAACCTAAAATTGCAAGCAAGATCAAACTAGTCACCTGAGGGAGGGTGGAGGGGGACAATAAAAATTTATTTCACAGGGCAGAAAGGCAACAGCAGTCTTGTTAGTGCATGCTAGCAAATGTACCTATTTCTCTCATTTTCTATCTGAAAATTAAGGTTGTTATAAGGCACATATTTCCTTTGTCATACCTCACGAAAACGTCTGGAGCCAGACTACTAAATGATACTCCGCACCACACAGCTTGTGCCTYTAGGTATACCATTAAAATTGGTGCCACGTTTATTGGTTTATGCTCGCTGCGGTGTGAATGGCATGTTCRTGCGTATCTGACTAACAACTGATAAACAATGTGAACAGAGCGAGCCTTTGTGGATGAAGACAATTTACTATTTATCAGGTACATTTATCTCCTGTGTTTGCTGGAGCTCAGTCATTCTCCCCCAGGGCTCAGAAACAGCGGTTGGGTGCCTCAGGGCTGGACCAGTACTCCTCTGAAGCCTCTGTCTTGCACACAAGTTTTTTGTTATGTGTTTCAGCAACACCTCAAAGTCCCAAACAGGATCAGCATCAGTTTACTCCTCATACAAATTAAAAAAGCATTCCCTGGCTTGAATAACCGAGAAACATGAGAACACCCTCCTCTTCCTTCCACTATAATTTACCTGCCTTCCAGCTCTTTGCCCACCCTTGAGCCCCGAAGAGCAGAGCAATGGATGGGCTTTCCCATGTSTGCCCACCCTGGCTGCATTCATACACCTCCTGCCCCGCGTTCCTGCTGCTCTACTGCACATACTCCTGCTGCTTCTGTGCCGAGGAAAAACTACCACACAGGCTCTATAGGACTGAAAAACAGCCTTCTTGCCACAACCCGAGGAGCAGGAGGCACATTTCCAGCAGGGGTGTGCGGGACCATGAAACAGATTTGTTAACAGTCCTTCTTTTTTTTTTTTTCTTTTATTATTATTTTTTTAAATTAATCTCTATCAAATCTAGAATTTCATTTCCCATCGGAACAATGCTCACCTGTGCCTGCCATGATGCCCTGTGGGACCTGTAGCAGGAATGTCACATCACTTGCATAATCAGCATCTGGACCACAGCTGGCCATGGCCATCCAGGTAGATGCAGACTAAATTTGAGTAAAAACATTTCAAAAACCAAATTAAAGGAGTGTATCTTTTGATTCAGAATATAAAGAAATGTTGTAACAGGAGAATTTCCTGTTATTTAACCTGTCATACTAGTGTTGGCGACACCTTCTAAAGTAGCCACATGGACAAGTAAGAAGAAAAAAAAAAAAGAAAGGAAAAAAAAAAGGTAAAGTAAACCACAAATCACATTGTTCAAATTTTACCTTAAGCCAAACTGTATGGAAATCTGACCTGTTTCACCCCTACTATATATCCCATGCTTCCTAACAAATGGAAACCAGATCTAATTCTTTTGGAAGAAGGCTCTGATGTAGGATGAATTATACTTTTAGATCTGTCACTAGCCTCATCCACTTCACTGTGTGGCTAATTATTCAATCATACTGTGTTCAATTCACTTCCATGTCTGTCCAATAACGATACTTTTCCCAGCCTCCTTTGAACAAGTTCCTCACAATATGAGAAGGCTGATTTCAACATGAAGCAGAGCCTTCTCCCYCAGCTGCAAGTGGCATGCGAGGGTTACACACGTGGGTTTGGKGGTGTCATTACAAAAGGGCACTGCAGGGTGCTGAAATTAACCTATTTGAGACCTGCCATTAGAGCAAAAACGGGCAGTTGAGTGTGGTACAAYGAGTGTATCTGAAATGATGAGGAGTCCTCCCTCTGCAGCAGCAGAGATCTGCCCTTTCTTCTGCAATTGGGAGCAGGAATGTCTCCTATGGTTACACTGACACAGACCRAATTAAATAGTAACCCTCACTGTTCTTCACAATTAATATTCTTTCCTCACACTGCCTCTGTCTCCCTTGATGACTTAAACACCAGCTGTAATGAGCCATCCTCTATGCTTAAGTTTCTTAGTCATAGCTTCAAAAGACCCAAAACATTTAGTTTGTTCCATGACTTYCAACCATATTCTCCCCCTTCCACAAAGTACAAACAAATCAGTCAGCAACCATGTCCTGCTCCCTTTCGGACAGAAATCCTGTGTCTTGACACAGTTACAACAGACTTGAATGGCTCTTTTTACTCTCCTTGGACTCAAATAACACTTGAACGTGGCACACTGGGGAGCAGATCACTAGAGGTAATGCTTTTGTTTTCTGTTACCATCCACCACAATGGAAGGAGAGTCAACAACGTACTGACAAGAGGGAGGGAAGACATTAACCTTTTATCCCCACCAGAAATGCTTCCTCCAGCAGAATGYTTGGAATGAAGCCACTGTTGTGTCCCCATCACCAATGCAACATTACTTAAAAATAAAATAAAAATCCCACCCACTGGATGAACTCCCTTAACGGGAACCTCTGTCCATCTGGATGAAGCTGCCTCCCAACACAAGCAGCTTTTGTTTTATTGTAAAGCTAAAATTCCTGTTTGGACTGATTTGGAGCACAAGTCCCAGGAYAGCAGAGAAAAGAAAAAGAAGTAGCAAAAATAAATGCTCCAAGGGGGAAGTATCAGCTGCCTCATCATTATAGCATAAACATGCACTTATTTTATTACTGTTTATTAATAAACAAATCATAATAAATAAGTACTCTTTCAATTGTTTTTCTTCCGAGAAAATAAAAAAAGCTATTCCATTGCTCAAGGCAAGATACTACGACTGTACATCTTCCTCTATGGTAAAATACTGTTAGCTTTCCATCTCCATCTCCACCTCCCTTATTTTTCTTATACCTTTTGAARGCTCCATCATGAATACCGATTGAAAAACCTTAGAATAGCTGTAAAGCTAAAGAAGAAACCAAGCAGGAAATATACACACACAGGAGTGTTTTGAAAAGCAGTGGTGATTTGCTGAAGAGTAAATGAGGGTGGGTAACAGTAGTGTGTTAATCTGATGCTCAGACAAAAAGGGTGCAAATATTTTGGCATAGAAAAAGGCTCACTTCCTAGGAGATGTACAGGAAAGAGGAAAAGCAYGAAAAGCATGAAAAGTAATTCCAGGCCAAAATTAAATTAATCTCACTTGCCTTTCCAGGTTAATTTCTGCTTCACCAGAAGCTTTCTCCTTTTTATATCCCTGTTTTCATTAATTTTATCTGCCCTCTTACTGTCTGGCACCTATGTTGCCCTTCACACTTTCATGCCTGATSAGTCTCTCTGTAATTCTGTGGATTAACTGGTCAAAAGAAATGAGAGACTCAGGACATTTTTCTCTGTTATGGATGATGATTATTTTTTAAAAAAATTATTATTCAAGGATATTTTTATTTTTCAAGTAAACAAGGCRTAGCTGCCTGTCAGGTGTTTCATGGATAGATATTTATTTCTGAGTGTTACAGAAACAAGAAAAGCACTATCAACCACTGGTACACCCAGACATGAAGAAGGATATGCTGCCTTGCTCTGCAGGTTTATATTGAGGAAGAAAGCTGTTCTGTTTACATGGACACCTCATCTGGTTTTTCCAGGCAAAGAAATGCTTGACTCATGAATGCCTAAAATATTTCTYTCCCTTTTCCTACAAGCCAGATTAGATCAAATATACACAGCTGTCATGAACAGATGAGCTTCCTTCTACCTTTCCTGACTGAACAAAGAGACATTTTCAGGTGTATTGCATGCAATAACATCTAATTTAGTAGTGGTACCTCTTTCCTTGAATTACTGGTATAAAGTGCAAGGTGTTTTAAAAAACATTTTTAAGGAGATTGAGTGTTCTTTACATTAGAAAACTGATAGAAAAAAATTGTAATTGAACTTTTTTTTTAAACATGCGTGTTACTCAAATCTGATGGCTTAATGACRTATCTTGTCATATATCATTTAGCAACTACAGCTACCCATATATGTTCAAATATTGTGACAGATACTGTCTCTACTTTTATTACACGTATCATCACATTGTGATGAAGCTACCCTTACTATTCCGAATTTTCAAGATTGCTCTTAAAAACGAAGAAAGCTCTCAACAACGCTTAAGAGAAACAAGTAGATCAACTAGGGTGCTATCTACTATTTCTCAGAACTTGAATTTCTTCTCCCTATATTATGTATCTCCCAGATAAACAATGCTGTGAAACTGGTAACAACAGATGAGAAGGCTGAGGTACTCAACATTCTTTTTTGCCTCAGTTTTCAACGGCAATCTCTCTTCCCACACCTCTTGACTGGATGGACAGAAGGATGGGACTGGGGGAGCAAAGTGCTTCCCACTGTAAGTAAAGACCAGATTCATGAATATCTGAGGAACCTGAATGTATGTAAGTCTATAGGTATTGATGAGCTGCATCCCAGAGTCCTTAGGGAATTGGCTGACGTAGTTGCCAAACCACTCTCCACAGTGTTTGAAAAGTCATGGCGTCAGATGAAGTCCCAGGTGACTGGAAAAAGGGAAACATTGTATCCGTGACTAGAAAAGGGGAAACGTTGTACCCATCTTTAAAAAGTATAGAAAGGAGGCCCCTGCGAACCACTGACCTGTCAGCCTCACCTCTGTGCCTGGGAAGATCATGGAGCAGATCCTTCTAGAAGCTGTGTTAAGGCACATGGAGAATGGGAACATGATTCAAGACAGCCGTCACGGCATCACGAAGAGCAAGTCCTGTGTGACCAACCCAGTGGCCTTCTATGATGGAGTGTAAGCGGACAAGGGAAGGGCTACAGATGTCATTTATCTGGATTTCTGTAATGCCGTTGACATGGTGACCCTCAGCATCCTTCTCTCTAAACTGAGAGAGATGGATTTGAGGACTGGACTGTTAGAGCAGAAGAAAGTGGTCGGACAGTCGCATCCAGAGGGTTGTGGTCAATGGCTCAGAGTTGAACGACCTGGTCCAGTGAAAGGTGTCCCTGCCCATGGCAGGGGAGTAGGAACTAGATGAGGTCCTTTCCAACTCAGACCATTCTATGATTCTATGCTTGCACATCGAGAAAAGGTTTATCCTGAATCAGTACAGATGTATATTGCTCAGGGTCTTGCAAACCTCCCTCAGAGCTCTTTGTGCAACTCAAGTAGTGAGTCAGCTTTCAAATTCCTACAAAACCAGGCTGTTCCCATATGGAATTTCAGAATGTCTTTCTAATGGTATTGTTTTAACAAAAGATGTGTTTCTCAAATCAAAATAGCTCTTAGAATTTAGTTGAGACAAACCACAGTCCATTTCTACCTCAGTGAAGGCAGACACCTTGAGCTGTGCATCTTCAGCAGGGGAGTTCTCCAAAGCTGCAGTACAGCAAATATGGACTGGGATTTATCTCTGCTGAGACTGTCTATCAAGGAGGCYATCTTCAACTTGTTATTCTGATATCAAAGTAGTCTTGTAGCACATACATGGCTAAGAAAGCACCTCAGATGCTGTCAACATGGTCCTTCTCACAAGAATTTCAGTCTCATGAGAATAACAAGAATAAAGCTTAAGCTATGCCTGTATCCTTCGCTTTGATGATAAATAGAAAATTATGTGCAGCCAACCACACAACTGCTGCCCTGCCAGAGAAAACCACACAGCAGTGAGTTGGACTTGAGGAAAGTCTGTGCTTCTAGATGAACACAAAACCCAGTAACAGTTGAGCAAGCTGTGAGGGGTGTTACCCGTAAATTTAATGGCATTAGAAGGATGGGATATAATATATATCAGTTGCCCTGGTAGGATTGGGCAACTGGATACAAAAAAATCACAGTTCTGTACATAAAAAAAGAGCTATTCCTGGGATTGTTAAGACCTTCAAATATAAATTGCTGATGACATTTTCTTTCTTCAGAGTTCAGGTAATAGTCTCATCCTGGCAGTTCTCTACAGTTTAACAAGTCTAAATTAATTTTTATTTGTTTGGTAAACGACCCTTAATAAAAGGGCTATAAACAAGACAAATGAGTATGGCTGAGGAAACTGCAAATCACATACAATGCAGTCAAACTAATGCTCCGTAAAAGACCTCTCAAAGCAAAACAAACCGAGAACAGCCTCTACACTTGGAGCAGGACACTTAGCATGGGGTGTCTTATACTGGACTAAAGAAAGGCACTAAAACGTATTAATTTGTGAATTGCTCACTTGCCCAGTGTGAGCATAGTAAAAAGTCCCTGTTATCAAAGAGAGGGCAGAAACACACAGGTCTATTTTTATTTGCATTTCAAAAGGAAAGACAATCTGCAGACTTTGGGTGCTTACAGTCCTGCAGGCTGGCATAGGATCTGTAGCACAGAAATTACCACAGGACTTGTCTGCCATTGTCTCCAGCAACAGATCCTCTGTCAGCAACACCCTGAAAGATGTAGACAGAGCTGGTGGTACTGAACCAGAGAGTCCCTTATCCAGCATCATGAATCATGCTCAGATAAATCCTTTTCATCTCATTAGGTCATTAGCAGAGGTAAGTTTCTCAATGGGGGCACAAATCAAAGTGAACATCCACAATACAGTAGTAAAAGAGTTAGAAATCCTTTCCAGCCGCGGGGCAGAGTAAGGATTTGTTTTCCCGACACCATCCACAGGCAGCTAACACGGAGATGAGCTGTGTTAGCTGTGGCTGGGTTTGTGTCTGCTCACGTGCTCTCGTTTGAGCCAGTGTTTTGAATATCACACTTCCCCTTCAACCTTCTGCTCACTTTTAGGATATGTCAAAACAAGGGAGGTGTTTTTCTGTTGGTGTAATTACAGGCACTGGGACAAGGACAGCAATCCTCTCAAGAGGCAAGCGGGTGAGCACTCAAGACKGCTCAAAGATCATTGCTGCAGGGTATAAACAGAGAGTGACTGCTGAATTGGTTCAAATGATATTGCCCTGCAGATAGAGGTGACTGTGTCAACCTTTTCCTTGGCATCTGCGACCTAACACACAAAAGAAGCAGCAGCCAGGTCTGTTCCAGCAGCAAGGAAAGCAGGGATATGGTCTGCCACCAGGACGAACTTCAAAACCTGATACAGAAATCCGTGTTATATTTTGTGTTATCTGCTGAGGCAGATGAAAAGATATCTGTTGCATTAATTAGGAATTCTTGGACAATTTTTTCATTTTGTCATTAAAAATCAATTAAGCTTCTTTATCAGACCACAGTCTCTTGATTCTTTTATATTGAGAATTGGTATCTCACTTTCTTGCTACAGTGATGAAAACACAGAAACCTAGTTTGACTAGGGACTTGATCTTTAAAAGTTTTATAACTGTATCCAACAGCACGAATCAGCACTGCCCAGTCACCCTCYGAAGTGAAGAAAGGAAAAAAAACCACAAACCCCACATTAGCACCTCCCCATCTTCCCAAAAACCAACGCATTAACCTTTGACRGAAACTCAGATTGGACACTGAAACACCTCTCAGTTGTGGAAGCAATTAGCACTGCTATGAAAATATGACAATACACACAATATATAAATATTAATATAGTAATAAAGCAACAAAACCATTAAAGTAATCAATATCTTAATACATTAAGTATTAATATATGAAATATATTAATATATGAAAATTAAATATATATATATATATACATATAGCATTCACACTGCAGCAATGCTATGTCCCATATACATGTATATACGTATATATAACAAAAATCGTGTCTGTGTGTATACATATATAAAAATATATACACCTTTTCCTGGGGAATTTCACAACTTTGTCTGTAGGTCTCACACTGGAYTGAGCTTTGCTGAATGCCTGGGGCTAAGCAGGGAGCCTGGAATCCTGTGTACAGCCTGGGAATCCACTCCAGTAACTCCCAAAGGCAAATGTCCATGTCATCACTGGAAACCGATCGACAGTGATAGTTCCTGGTTTGCCTGAAGCTTCTGAGTGAATGCTGAAAAAGTCATATTTAGAAAAGGCTTCTATGACTGTGGCCTATTATTATGGCCAGTAAAATACTTATTTTTATTCAAAAYATTGTAAGAACAAGCAATCCTTATTTTCCAAATTGGGACATAGGGATAGTATCAGCACTTGTGGTGAACTCAGGGTCCATTTCCCATTTCAGCTTGCATTTTGTTTTAGTTTGTTTCWAGAAAGTTAGGGGCCCTTTAACCAATTTTTGGGAAGTGCTGACAGCAAACTGCGGTACCAGTGGGGGAAATAAACCCCAAAAAATTGATGAAGGCTTCCTGGGTCTATTTCAAATCATTTCAGAATAGATGTTTTGAAAAGGAAAAGAAACCTTAAAATAAAATTTCAAGTGCTTAAACAAAAATTGAATTTGTTGAATATTAGTTATTCTTTCTATTATAGGAATTTCCATTTGCAGGTTTTATTTTCATAATCTTCATGGGGTCAGTGAAAGAAAGAGTTATGTAAAACCCCCAACTCTTTTGTTGTCACACTGGAGGTATGACATTTTTATYTTTAAGGATCAGGAGGAAAGGGTTGTGTCCTCATGCTAAAGAAGCTAATGAGGCCCATGGGAACAGAGCTCTGCTGACTCTCAGTGCTATTTACATTGGAGTCACTCTTAATTTCCTGATCTTAGCAAGATTTGAAAAGAAAAACACTGCTGATCAACAGAGTTTTATCTTCGGTCAGAGATAATGTACACATCAATACATATTATAATTTGACATAGGACATAGCAAAACCACACACATTTATACATACCTAAAGATACAGCATCTGATAAATAACTTTGTTGTTTCAGAGAATGCCAAACAGCTAAGTGATACACAGGTTATTGCTATATCTCCATAAATATTTTTAGGTATTTTTGTAGTTAACACTGCTTACATAAAACTGACATTAATGAAAGTTATTTGCTGAGGATTTGACTTTTCCTCTTCAGAAATCAACTGAGCAAGATTTCTGGYTTTGAAATACTAGCAGTAGGGTAGGTATGGGTAAACTTTCTTTTGAGATAAAAGGATCCTGAAGTGCATTGTCCAGAAGGAAGTGAAAACAACCAACAAAAAGGATGAAATTCAATAAAAAATGATTGATCAGAACAATCCTGTTTGGGCAGAAAAAGCCGGGGGAGGGGGTGTGTGTTGGAATTTAGACTGACARAATGTGAGCTGTAACAAGTTTGAGGGGAACTCCTGACTGCACAGACAAGAATGGACAGCAYAGCAGGGACTGCTGCTTTTAGAAGCCTTTATAAAGAGCACCTCTTCTAGGAAGGGACAATACAGCAATAAAACACTCRCTGTAGCCAAGGACAACCTTGTATTATATATGCACCTCACAGCACACACACGCGGTCTCTGAACCTGCTCTACCTGATCTTTGCAACTCTGAACAGCTGCCTGTGTTATYGTAACTTTTACTCTGCCAGACACGTATCTTCATTCGACCTTTTTTGGGAATTTCATCCTAAGGCTAGGCACTGCAAAAAYGGGATTTCGTGGTTTGGTGTGAAGATCTGCTTGTCTTATCTTGTCACCTGAAGGAAGAAATGGAGTAGATAGGTGTGGAACAGCAACAGCCTGACAACAAAGACTGGATGGCTTTGGCTTTAGGTGAAATATGGGAACGAAAATAAAGCCAACACATACATCCTAAAAGCATGGGTGGGCATATCGTGGGCTCAAAACCCAAAGGCAGGCCTGCATATCTGAATCTAGGTACCCATCAAGCTTGCAGAGGTTTAGAATAACATAGGATGTTGCTGAAATACTTCAGAGGGCTCTGCAGTGCTTGAGCAGAATAGGAGTGGCATGGCGCAGCTGTGACCACAGGGGCTTTTCCAGATGCTAATATGAGACTTACTCTTTAAAAACATAAACCAGARGGCAGACAATATTAGGCAGGGATTCATGTGCTCTCAGAATAAGAAATACGTAATATTGGTTTATAGACTTTAGAGGGAAGTAAAAATTAAACAGGAATATTTAGCAATGTTTGCCATTTCTTAAATGGCCTATTAAGATATCAGCATGAAAATACTCTCTCTCTCTCTCTCTCTATATATATATATATACACATATGTATATTATGAATGCAGTACTGTGAGTTTAGRGTTTGAACTGGCGTAATTTACTATCACATCGTGATTTACACTAGGAGACAAACAGTCAGAGAAATGGTTAAGCAAAASAAATCAATGCCTTTTATGAGGCCTGGGAATTTAACAAGCCACAAGATAAATATTGACAAGCTGCAGACAGATGGAACAGGTTTGTAAAAACATAAAATCACTGTTCTAAGGTTTAAGAAACCTTGAAGCTTACTAACGGGTTGTACAAGATAAGTTCTTGGCATGTTGTCCTCCTGCTAAGTGAGGTCAATCAGGCTCAGTACATGCAGAACTGGGATGACTTTTAATGTTCTCGTGAAGTAACACTGCCATCTAGATGTAACCTCCTTACCCATGCCTGCTGCTGCTGCTGATCAGTTCTAATTGAGGAGATGCTGCCCATCTGACTAGAGCATAACAAAAGCGAAGCATGCATGTGCATATATCAGTAACTGGAGGTCTGGGTTCAGGCCCAGGCATATGCTACTTCAGAAGTAAACCAGATTGACTTAAATTCCTCAGTCTGGTGGGKTGGGGGAATGACAGGTACCACGCTACTGTGGATGTCAGAGGGAAGCTCCAAGGCAATCACTTTGGTGGACTGTATCCCATTGCATACTATCCATRAGGCTTGCCTCATGCTACTACTATTAGCTACTCCTGTGCAGCTACCACTAGTAGTTGTAGACCTCCACTTTGGCATATGAMCATAGAGATTGTGAGGTCCTTAGAGTTATAAGTATCAGCAACCTCTTTTGGGAGCAAGTATTTCCTCTCCTGTGGTCTAGCAGGGGAGCTGAGGGCACGGCAGTCTATGGTTCAACTCACGAAAAAGAAAAGTTCAGATAAAGAACCTCCTATACAACTACATGAGAATTAAACACCAACACAGTTCTAGAGGTTYAGGTCCTGTTTCACCCATGAGGTCTGTGCAAGAGTAGAGGTTATATATATCCACTTGTGAGCTGCAACACCTGCCAATGAGACATTTCCAAATTTACATAAACTGCAGCATTTTACTGTCACGCTGCGAGTTTCATGGATCCTGAGAAACTGCAGATTTGATTCAAGCCTGAGTTTAAGATTTCTTATAGCCTCTCTAGCACCATAGTTTTAACATGCTTTTCCAGAAGTAAGCTSTTTTCATTCCAGGCACATGCACACTCCCTAAATAGGCACAGATCTAGATCTAGATGGGAAAAGGAAAAGGTCACATTAATTTTTAGCCCTTACCCTTTATCTAAAGGGCATGTAAGATGACAAACCACCAAGAACTTCTATTATGAAGCCCTGACACTGAATCTCTTAACGCATGTTTGCATTTTCTCACTTGTAATAYGGAAATAGCATCTAATCTTTTCAAGCCTGCAGAAGCAGCTGTGATTTGCATTGCCTAGCAGAGGGAGCAGGGCGCTGGCCTATCCACAGGGTCCCACGCTGCTTGCATGCAGGAGAGAGATGGGAAATGTGACACCCTTTTAACAGAATACTTCTGTTCCATATACACAAATAAGCAATGTACCTGGCCATTCTGTTGTGTTTATTTATTGTGGCTCATAAAAGCAGGGTTGAATCAGTACAACTATGAAAAAGTCTTCTAGACTTCAGAGAATTAGTGGACCAAGCTCCGAATGTATGGCTTGCACTGGCCTAAGACAGAAAAAAGGTGTATTGATGAAAAATCCCAGGCTTAGCTTGAGTGGGTAACAGTTAGGAAAAACACCCAGGTGCAGGTTTGATGCAGAAATTAGTTTAAAAGCGTAACTGGATAAGCAGACTCTCCCCGGAAAGCAAGGTCATTCTCACAGAAAGGAAGGTCATTCTCAAAGTCTATTTAAAGGCCTACCCTTGGATGCATAGCAGAGTTCAAAGTTGGAAAAAAGGTAGGAAACACAAGAGCACAGTTTCAAAGTTGAATAGGAAAAAACACAAAAAAGGGGATGATGGTCTTTTACAGGGCCTGGGTCTTCAGTACCTCACAGCACTGTTGCAAAGATGAGTGCAAAAATATTAGAGCCATCATGAGTGAATTATTCAGGATTAGTAGCATTCTGTGGAACCTGCAAATAACATTGGAGCTGCTGGATGAGGCAGAATAAACACACAGGACACCAGGAAATCAACAAAGTTGTTGAATCTATTTCTTACTGGCTGCAGTACTGTGTAGCTCTGTAAGTAAAAACAAAATCCCTTGCTCCCCCAAAAAATGCCAGTCAGTGGTGCTACCACTTTTTTTTGGGATTCAATAGAAGGAGCCCACAAAGGACATCCCTTTACAGACAATGTGTGAAGTTTGCCCCTCTGCTGTGAACAGGGCTCTGCCTCTCTCCTCCTTCTGGCGCTGGATTTATTTCCCAGCCACGGCTGGAGTGGCCTCGCAGGCAGATTTCCTGCCAGCATGGTCACACTCAACGTGGGAACATTGGATACAGACAATGAGTGTTTAATGAAAGCTTACAAGGGTTGGGTGTTTTTTTTCTTTCTTTCTTTTTTTTAAACTTGAGCTTGTTTCATTGCTAATGCAATAATTGATTGCAGTTCAAGTCAAGCACAGTCAAAATTCAAATAAACCTATAAAAGCCCTTTCTGGGAAGTTACAAGGCATCAGAGMGACCAAAAAAATTTAAAGAATAATCCCCCATGTTTCTCAAGACAAACAAATGGCTAGCCCAAAGGTTGCTAAAGAATTCAGAGCAAGGCAGAAGAGAGCAGAGGCAGCTCAAAACTGTGGTGAAACGAAGAGCATTGTCTACTCCTGAACAATACTCTGCCCCCAGCCAACTCGCTGCTATCTCCTACCTGCTGTGACAATCTCCTGGCAGGAAMCATCTAGAGGACAGCCTTCTTGTCAGCTGTCTGTGTTTCTGAGTGAGAAAATACACTGGCTAGAGGTTAGAGAGAGAACTAAGGCTAGCACAGGAATCGCGTCCATCATCTCTCAGCATTCACCAAGGCAAGAGTCACACAGTACCCCAAGCAGTGCACTACACTAGGTGTTGTGAAGCTGGTGTCACTGTAAACTACAGGRACAAAAGCAGATTTCATGCTTCATAGGGATTTCTTTCTCCAGCTCTCTGGCTGGCTTCAGTGAAACTTTAGGGATTTTTCTCCTTATTTGGTGTTTGTAGTAGTTTCATTCCTCTGTTTTAATTGCCTCCAGCAAAATTATTTCATGCTCTACCATCCTTCCCACACATAGAAATATGAAATTATGCTGAAGGCAGCAAATATGCATAATTTTCACAGGTTTTAAGATTAACAAGTTTCCCATAAGAGCGAGGAAGCATCTGTAGAAATCTTGTAACTTTTTTTCTTGTGCTTATTTGAATGTTTTCAGATATTTTAAGAATATGTCTTCAGAGAAAGTTCATCTCTCAGGTCTTCCTGTCACCACTTCTTGTTTCAGCAATTTATATTTTTCATACAGGTAATTTCAGTGACCACTGTTAAATTAATTTAGGACTGCAATTCCTGTGGGCAAACACCCACATCACTAAAGTCATTGCTCTGACTAGTATTGACCCATCAGCTGGTAACACTGCACATAAGACAAAGAGTAATGCATTGCAGAAATTGAAACATGGTCTGTCCATAAAATGGTTGAAAAACCCCAGCAATGTTAAGGCAGTGTAGAGAAGTCTGTATTTTTACCATCRAGATGCATCTCTCCTCTGGGTAAATGAAAGTACAAATTCTCCAAGTCCAGCAGACSCAAGGAAAGCTGACTTCAATTGGCAAAAACATAATACAAGTGTGGAAAAATATTGTATGAGAAGGTATGTGTGTGGCAGGAGGATGTTTTTTCTTCCATCAGTTAATTTACTAGATGCATTCTTTACCTTAATACTGAGGTAACTCCCCTCAAGCTGGCAAGTTCCTACTAGCTGGCGATGCAAACCTCTGGAGCCCCGGCAAAGACGTGCTTCCGTCTGTGGCACTGTGGTTATTTTCTCAACTGCCTGTCTGCATGATGAGCTGTTTTCCTAATTTCCACCACCCTTTTGTTTTCTGCCAGTTCCTGTGGTGAAGTAGAAATCCTGTGACTTGTGACCAGTTACTGAGGGCTGGATTTGCAGACGGTGGTCCCACTAAACTTGACATGGTGCTGAAGTCCATGTTCATGCATCCAGTAGGGATTCAGTCTATATACTCTTACCAAAGATTCAAATATTAGATAAAGGTAAACCAGGGCAGAATAAAAACTGAAACCAAAAAATTTCTTTATGTAGAACCAGAACGSAAGTCAGTAATTTTATGCTCCTTTGATAATTTTCTCTTTTCAAAGACTGTGTGGAAATCTTCTGCTGTGATTCACCTACACACTCCACACCACCGAAACTTCCTACTGCTACCTCTTCTCAAGCAGGATTGTCTCACCTTCCGGCATTCCGGATGTTCTTTTGTACTGTGACACTCACCACTTTCATCGGGGTTTTGTCATTGTTCGCTTCCAGCAAAACAATACTCAGTGTAGAAAACTTAGTGGATATCCAGGATCTACCTTAACATTTATCTAGCTCCAGTTAAAAGAGTATCTCAAATGCTGCCTTTGGGCCTTTCCCAACCGATCCATCCCTTCAGCTCGCCAAGGGATGCCATGTACTGGGGCAACTGGTATCTCACTACGAAGGTTGAAAAGGTTTWCTGCTGCAAGGGCCACAAAAGACAATGCACACACATTTTATAGAACATATTGTCCTTGCCCATGACATTTTTGCTATATCCAAACCCAAAGCTCCAAATAACATGGTAATGACAAAACCTTGCACAAAATTAAGAAATCAGTTGATGTGGTAAAAGCACTGGTCCAAAATAGGATCCTGGGTAATGAGACTATGAAGAGAGCGTGAACTTGGGTCACCACCTTGGATTACATCATGCTCAGTGCATGATTACACCTGACATTTCATCTAACCTGTTTAATACCTCTACTGTAGTAGGCTGTCCACATTGCTCGGAATCAATTTTTCTTATTATTAGGCATTTTCTCCCCTTACTCTTTAATCCAAAGTCTGTCTCACTCTTGTCACTGCAATGATTAAAACCCCCACTGCAAATGTAGCAGGAACAGAAATTCCTTTGTCCTATTGCATTTATAGATTCGGATGTCCTATCTACTCAACATTGCCTTCTGCTTTCAAAACAGCACAATGTTTTTGTCCTGGGGTGTGGTGCAGAGCTATATTATGCTGATGGACACAGAGATGCTGCCTTATAAAGTTAGAAGGCTACATAAATTACTCATCATGAAGATGATGCCTTAAGTATTAGTTTTTAGATTTTTCTAATCCTGCACTGTACTAGGGTGTAATTCTGAACTCCATATTATGTGCTAAGTAAGCTCTCTTCACAYTCTGATTAGACAAAACAATTCCTTCTAGGCCTGGAAAACAAGGTCACTATCCTAGGCCTAAGTATAAACAAAAGTGAATTGGGAGGGGGTGAATGGGGGAATATTACTTCATTACCTGGAACTGTAATTGGACAATTAACTTCTGATATGTAAATGTGCCAAACCTATATCTGGGGGGGAAAACTCGTGATCGGGGTCCATCTTGGTCTAGCCTAGCCTCGGCCAGGCTCTGCACCAGAGGTGTACCACTCGAAGGCCTTCAATAAATTCATGCCTTTACCAACTAACTTTGTTCAGTGTCTGTTTCAGGTACTTCCAATTTTAGGCATCAAGAGAACAGTGTGCCCTGAAATCTGCCATACATTACAGTTACTGCTGTCTGGGGGAATCAAACAAACAAACAAACAAAACAACAAAAAACCCAACAAAAAWGTTATCTGCAAAATAACTAGCTGAGAAACACCTGCCATGACTTTCCAGCCTTAAAACAGAAATTTCCAAAGAATTACTAGGTCTGAATTAAAAATCTATTAAGTTTTCTTAGAGCAAAAATCCTTTAACTTTAACAAAAGTTTCATTTTTCRTTATCTAGAGGAACCCACAAGTTAGACAAGGGGTCTATTTAATTATCCTTAAATATGGTACTCCAGTTGTCCATCCTCTCTGGTACAAATGGGTGTGGAACAGGCTGAGAGCCTCGGAAATGAGGAAATGGAAAACAAGTCTCTCCAAGAGGTGGCACCAAACTTCTGCCTGAGGATCCTGTGAAGGCACATGAAAGGTCTCTCCTTTTATGCCGCCTTTCATAGATTCTTCACTTAAAATCATCTTCTTATTTACAGCACATGAAACAAAAAGTAGGAGGGAAGGGCCAGTGTTTAACATGCAGAGAATATCTGCGTAAAATCTGAGATACTTCATGGGAGAAAAGCCTTCTTGGCATGCTCTCACTCCCAAGCTCTCACCCTTGTGTGAGTGAGTAATTTGCATGCCTGTGGCTGGACAGGCTGGCTCAATAATTCATCCCTGTCCAAGTCAAAAATGCAGAAGTATTCTAGATTAGTTCTAAACCGAGTAGAATTAAAATTCAGTATGATTAATATTTTAATCTACCCAAGTTTTGATGTCTTGGTACAGAAAGGAGATAGAAGATATCAAATCACACAGACACAAACATCAGAAGAAACCATACTAAAAAACATAATAGTTATTTTTCTCCTTTTGTGGTGGGGAAATATTATCTGCATTTGGTATTTCAACTGTTGACAGAGTCAATAATTCAGATCTACTTCAACAGTGTATAGAAGTCATGATTTCTTGGTGATGTCCTACTTCTTATATTGACAGTATTAGTTTACATTTTCCAGTGGTAAGCCAACCAGCTGTTGGTTTCTGATGCAACTTTCTCACTCACAACATGAGCTATTATTCAGCAAGGCAGCCAAAATCCAATTGTTTCCATGATAAATCCTGCCTGCATCTGAGATTACACATCTCAGTTTGAACTGTGATTTTATAACTACTAAAAAGCCATGTCAGCCAATGTGGTCAGAAGCTCAGCAGTGTGGTCTCTGTTCTCACAGCASTATCTGTACCGAGCCCCGGGCTCCACTGTGCCATGGGAGAGATGCTGGGCAGGCATTCTGCAGACCCTCCAGAAAAGTCAGCTCTGCCAAGGACCACAGCTGGTTTAACAGAGCCCCTCCACTGCCTCAGCAGGATTATGGGATAATCCTTTTCCTCAGGGGTCACAGTTCATTTTTCCATCACAGACACATTACTGTCAGTCTAAGATGCTGGATTACCACTGCCTGTATCACGCAACCTGTGAGACCTGACAAAGAACGGATCAGAAATGATAAGAATCTCCCAAACAAAGGCATAACCTAAAAAGSGGCAGTTTATATCCAGCCAGATCACACTCCTGGCAGTTCAGTTTAACAGCTCCCAAGATTTGAAAAACCTCTGCTCCATTGGTAGAATTGACTACGGCTGTTTCATTTGATCCTGAAAGGCTGAAGAAATAAATCTCATTTGRTTCACTGGAAATTAAAATGTGTGGAAAGCTGCAGGTTTATCAAAGAGGGAGTTTCCCCAAGACAAGCTGTTAACCACAGCAGGATTAGAGCTCATGGGTGGAAGCAGAAAGGGGAGTGGGGAGAAGAAAGGAGAGACTTTCTTAGTAAGGAGGAGTGTAAGCTGCGCAATTTTATCAGGTCTGTGAAAGTCTTTAAAATGTGCCCTGGCTGACTTGTTCCTCAAATTCTGCCCTCCCTTAGTCAGGGAAATTCTGATTTGCTGATTGCTCAGGGTATGGTGGGAACCTACAGGCCACTTGAGAAAACTGACACCCTACAGCCTCTCAAGATGTGCATCTACAAGAGAATTGGCTTCTTTTTATCCTACAGGCAGGAAGAGTCAGAGACCATTCTCTTCATCCCTCATTCTGGTGTAACAGCAATTCAGATTGAAGCAAAAGGACCTCATACAATCTGACAAGTTCCTGTGGACATCGTAACAACTCTATTTTTATTCTTCCAAATAATTCTAATAGTATTTTTAATAATTCTAAATTACTGTCCTCTGTACAACAGCTAGTAGTACAGTATTACTCCTATAGTTATCTTGCTTTTTCTTTTCCTTCCATGTGAAAGGTTTAACTCGACACTGCTTCAGCCCTCTTCATTCTCTCTCTAGAGAGAGGCACAGTACCAGAACTACCTGAAGCAAAATCAGAAGTGTAGCAAAATCAGAAGTAAAACATCAACATGCTTTACTATGTTAATAAGGATGATCTGGCAGTGAATATTATACACTTTTCCATATCCTTTTTAGTCAGACTACAGGTTTCATCAGAGGATGTAAGTAATGCAAATTTCTACCAAACCCCAAAACCCAGTTTTTGTGGTTTTTTTCTCTGAAGGTGGTTTTTCATTTGGGCTAACTCCATCTGCATGTCCCCCAAAGCCACACCACAATCTGGCATCCTGACAAATAATGAGTAACATCAAGGCAGTCATGGTATGTTTTGGAGCAACTCTATATACATTTGCCTTACAGCTACTTGGGGCCAACTGCAGCCACAGGTCATGGCTGTGCTGCAGTGACACTCCTCAGCATTGTGCCTGATGGACACATCACCTGCTCTGTCCTGGACTCTGCTGACACTCGCMGGCATGTGTCCCTGCCCTGGCCACATACAAATCTGCTTCTGCAGTGCTCGCTCATGGTCTCCCTCATCCCACCCAGTGAGCACCTAAGTTTTAGTACGTAAAATGATAACCCCCACGTAGGGAGTAGGTGTCAAGGAAGCTATCTCTCCTTCACAAACATAACAACAAGGAGAATCTGTGTTCTTGGCCAGGCATCTGCTTTCTTCTGCCCTTTTTAAATTATAATATAAATGTCAGACTGCATCTATTACAAAATGCAAGGTAAAAATAAAAGGCTTCTGCTACATACCAGGCTGATTGTAGATCAGAGGCTGCTAGTGATGTTGATTCATTGCCTTGAAATGTTTGTCTAGGAAAGCAAAAGCAGGGATTACTCTCCGGCCCTGAGCATCAAACTYGGATGCCTTCATCTCTACTAAGGTGCCCACGCCCAAATGAATACAGGATTTCTCAAGTACCATATTCACACCCCAAAACCTACTACCTTCAGCTAGGAGATATTTTGATAATTTATGGCTTGGCTGCTCCTCATACAAATTCCCCTTGAGGCCCTTCATCATCTTTGTAGTCCTGCCCTGAATGTTCTCAAATAGCGAGGTGAGGTGATGCCACCCCAGTGCAGGGCAGAGGAGGGCAATMCCCTCGATTGTCCAGCCAGGACAATCCCCTGATGCTCCACCAGGACATGGGTGGCGCTCCTGCCTGCCAGGACGCTGCAGACATTTCAATGTCAGTCAACASAGTGAGCTCAGAACTTTTGGACTGTGCCTAGAGATCTCATTCCTTCAGAATCTCTTACATCCTAAATGTGTTTCTGTCTAGTAAATTCAAATGGGCCACTGCTCATGGGAGTGGGAAAAAGAAGTGTCAAGTCCTCCATATCTTGCTGTCCCTGTGGTCACTCCATTGCTGTTTTCAGTACAAGTCCTTTTCTTTGAAGAGTCTTTTGCCAATTTCTGGCTCCTTCTTCCCAGTGCTCAATAGTCAGTTCTGGTCCATGACCTGGTCATTCCCCTGGGGAGTCAGACTCTCAAACATGGCATGTGTCAAACAGGTGAGGAGGCCCCAGTTGCAGTCAGTCAGAGGAAGAGGGCATTTGCACTCCTTGCAGCTCCAATAGCCTTGGGAAGCTCCATCCTTCCAGCAGGGCTCTGAGTGTGGCTCCAGCTCCCTATAGTGACAGGGAAATTTGGTGAATCAGGTGCTGGCAATAAGCGCTGGGACACAYGCTGTCAGTGCTGGGAAGCCTAAAGCAGGACCACCCTTGAATGAGCCAGCAAGAGCTCTTCTTGAAGCAGCCTCTGCCTGGCTCGCAGCCCAGCCAGGCCCGAGCGTCTCCTGCAGAGGCCAAAGCCAGCCCGAGACGGCTCCACCACCCGAGGCCCCTCTGCCCCCTTCCRTTGGGCTCCCTGTGCTTTGCCTTCCAGAAGAAGCGCCAGAGCCCCGCGGCCTCTGCAGGGACATGCCGCCAGGGACACGGCTGCTCCAAGGAGCTGCTCCAACTGCTGAGGGACAGCCGTGCCCTGATGTGGCTGTGCCTGCGGCAYCGCTCTCTGCGGAAGCCCAGAGAGAAGAGGCCAAGCAAACGGGGCCTTTGCAAGAGGAGGAGGCTCTGCTTCTCCCCTYRACTGTGGCTCTCCAGCGCCAGCYGGGCTCTCAGCTTGCCGGGCGTTGCAGGGGATGCAYGAGCAGTGCTYGGCCCCRGGCACTGYGACATCCCCCACCGTAGGTGTTAGTGAAGCCCGYGATTCTTAGGTGTAGGCTTCCCCGCAGTCTGKCCCCCCAGAAGCCGTAGTTTTTCGTAGTATTCAGGTTCCAAGAAGTTGGCATTAGTTTAGGCATAAGGTTCTCACCYGTAGTCTTGTCAGCCCTGTCAGAGACAGGATATAGTCTGTTTCAAGACACCTTGAGGTGCTTGGAATTGTGGGGAAGCGGGTGGGTCGGGCTCCATCTTGGTGGGGCAGTGCCCTGCTCGTATACCTCCTGCCCCAGCCCTGCTGTAGCTGTCCATCAAGAGACACTGGAGTCCTTGGTGTCACCTTACTGACCCCTGAGTGGCCGAGACACGAGAGGTCCCACCTGGGGTGGCAGGCCTGGAGACGAGGCCAAGGGTTTAAGAAGCCATCACCAKGTGGCTCTCTCTTCTTCACCTGCCTTCATGTTGGAGAAGTTCATCGCTGGAACCAGGTGTTGGTAGCTATGCCTATTTTTCTATATCTGTCCTATCTTCCTGTTTTCCTCCCTTTCTTCTTTTTCTAACTTTCTTCTCAYGGAACATAACATCGGATGGGCTGTAAGGTTTTCTGTGTTTAATGAACTAAGTTTATGCCTGGAAGAGTGATGTTGTGTAGCCTTTACTCTTTTGCCAATGTCCCCTAATTTTCTGTAGYTCTGCCAGTAAACTTTTGTGTGTTATTTTTACCTCTTGGGAAAATTTTGGTTGAATTTTCTCTTTGCGCCTACCCAGAGAAGAGAATCTTGGTTCAGTCCCAGGTTTTTGGCTAACCTGGGGCATAACAAGCCCCTAGCTGTAGCTTTGAAGAGTAGTGGAGTTCAATAAAGTTCCCCTTTTCTYGAYGTTGCTGTGTTGTTTTCTTGTTGTTCCATCTGAGAGGGAACACAGCCATTGATGGTTTTGCACCTGAGCTGCAGACCAGCTGGAACAGAGGGCCTGAGTGTAACAACAGTGTTTGAGAGAGAGTATTGAGGGCAGCTGGAAAGAAGATCGTGGGCAGTATTCTCTTGCCGCCATCATCCAAGGAAGCTGGGATTGGATCKGTGTGCACACTGCGCCCAGGRGGYCCCCAAAGGCACAGGGAGGTGTYGTGTGGGTGGGCYCAGGAGGTGCTTGCGGGACYGTGGGGCACCAGGGAAGTGCTCTGGGCTGGCCTCAGAACCGGCTCCTGGCCGGGCCCAGGCTGTGCTGGGCAATGGTCCTCCATGCYGTTGGTGASCACTGGCTGCTGCTGTCCCCCGGGGATCAGTGGGGCGGGGCCCAGTCCTGTTAAGTCTCTTTCCTGAGGATCTGGAGGAGGGCKTTGAGTCTCCCATTGGGAAATTGGYGAGGAGCCCCACAAAGTGGGGTGGGAGTGCRGTGYGCTGGAGGGTGGGAARRCTMTGCAGAGGGACCTGGCCTGGCCTGGCTGGCTGGGCYGASAGCAGTGGCAGGAGGTTCAAGAGGACCAAGGGCTGGCTCCYGCCCTTGGGCCACAAGAAGCYCCTGCAGCTCCAGGCTGCTCCATCCTTCCTGCAGGRCTGCTCTGTGTGCGGCTGCAGCTCCCTYCTGTKCCAGGGGCACTTGCTCCAGCAGGTGCTGGCAGCCAGCYGYGRGGCACACCCGTGCCGTTGCTGGGCAGCCGCAAGCAGGGCCACCCTGGATGGATCAGGATTCCYGCCTCTTGGCGCACATGGACTGCRCTCTAGCTGCCCAGAACCCTGCAAGCTGGGCCTCTTCTTTTGGTGCACTCCTCTGTCAAGAATTCCTCTCGAGAGGCTACAGAGGCTTTGGTCCATGCTCCACGTTTGTGTCGCTTCTCTGACACATTTCCTCAGACCTGTCTCAGCTGACTGCCTGTGCTCTTTCTCCCTCTGCTCTTCTTCTCTGGGCACTGATCCCCTCTTAGCCTTTGGAGACAAGTTCTGTCCCTTTTGACTTCCATTCTCCTCTGCTTGGAGGGCTACAGGACTTGAGGGGGCCTTGAGATTGTCCTGCTGCCACGGCAGCCACATCGCAGGACTGCCTTTCGTGTGCTGCTCCAACTCCATCCTAAAACTTGAGACACTGCGGACTGGAAATCTTGTCCAGAACCCCGGACTTCTGACAGCTACCAATCCTATTTTCCAGCCTTGGTCTTTTCCCCCGTCTGTTTCTTGACRTTTATTMTYRTCCCAGCTGTCTGTTCCATGAACTAGTTCTTTCCAGAATGGAGGCTTTCCTCTTTAATGCATGTATAGAAAGAATAGGGAAAGCASCCYCTTGGAATGGTGCCAAAGTTGAGCAGCACTCATTGGCACARCCTCTTCTCCTGCYGACARGGAACWTACGCACAAGGCAGTGCCAGCCTCCTCAGAGATGGGCAAGGACAAGAGAKAGCCGATGCCAAAAAGRGGGTTAAGCTGCACCAAGGGACTGGGTTTGGGTCGGACTTGAGGAAGACCATTTTYCCYGAAAGGGCCATGTGTTGGTTTTGCARGGCCTGGTTTTAGGTAGCAGGGAGGCCACAGAGGTGGCTTCTGTRAGAAGCTGCTAGAAGCTTCCAGCAYGTCCAGCAGAGTCAATCCCTGATGGCTCTGATGATGGATGTSCTGCTGGCCAAGGCTGAGCCAATTAGAGATGATGGTAACRCCTCTGTGAGAACRTATTTAAGAAGAAATCATAACAAAGTTTGTGGCRCAGCTGTAATTTTCCAACTAGAGAGGAGTAGGAGTGAGAATACATGAGGGGAACAACAATGGAGGCACCAAGGTCAGTGCAGRAGGAGGGGRAGGAGGTGCTCCAGGYGCCAGAGCCGAGATGTCCCTGCAGCCTGTGGTGAGGACCATGGTGAGGCAGGTTGTCCCCCTGCAGCCCATGGRGGTCCACAGGGGATGCAGAGGTCCACTYGCAGCCCGTGGGGGAGGTGCCCATGCTGGAGCGTGTGGATACCAGGATGCTGTGATCCAGAGGAAGTCCYAGTGGAGAGAGAGGCCTTKCTTCCAKGCTGGAGCAGCCATCCTTGGAGGACTGCACCCCGTGGCAGAGTGACCMMTSCCKCAGCAGTTTTGGGAGGGCTGTCTGCCCGTGGGATGGACTCAYGCTGCAGCAGTTTTGGGAGTGCTGCTGCTCATGAGAGTGGAYCCATGCKGGAGGAGTTCACAGAGAACTGTCTCCCRTGGGAGGGACCCCACGGTGCCGCAGGGAAACGACTYCTCTCCCTGAGCAGCGGAAAGAAGATCTTGGGTGACGAACTGACCAAAACCCCCACCCTGTCTCCCTGCACCATTGGTGGGAAGGAGGGAGGGGTTGGGGGGCGGAGAGGCTGTCTTTAAGGGCTTATTTTACTTCTGATTCTTTTACTCTGATCTTGTCAGTAATAAATTCACCTGATRTCATTAAGTAGAGCCTGTTTTGCCCTTGAAGTGTTTTCTCCTGGTCCTTATCTCAACTCATTAACCCTTTGTTAAATTTTCTTTCCTCTGTCCAGTTGCAGAGCAGAGGAGAGCGAGTGAGTAGGCCTTTTCGTGGGTGCCTGGCATTTGGCCAGTGTCGAACAACGACAGGCCATTAGACAGTGGACTGGGCTGCCCAGGGGCTGGATGGAATGCCCGCAGTGGGAGGTGTTCAAGGAAAGCCTGGGCACGGCACTCAGTGCTCCGGGCTGTTTGCCGTGATGGGCGTGGGTCACAGGTTGGACTCGATGATGTCACAGGGCTCTCCCAAGGCAGTTGGTTCTGTGCTTCTGTGACATCACAGCCCCTGGAGATGGAAAGAGTTTTGGGTACATCTCGCACGGAGAACTGGATTAGGACACGAAGCTTGCTCCGAGCTTCCTCTTACACGTGGAAAACTGTATTTACACTACTATCAAGGGCCAGTTCCATCATCTACTTTCTTTCAATGGTGCAGTTGCAAGCTGCTGCTCAGCTCGTTCACATTCAGTGCCAGCTGAGAATGCTCTTATTGCTTCGACATGCAACACTCTCCTGTTGAACTGCATGACACAACCTGGAGAGAAGCACTTTCCTACACCTTCAGTTGTCTGTGTTAGACGTGGCACAAAACCTTTCCGTCTAGATTCAGGCGACAAGTGAGACAGGATATGGTGGTACGCAGCGCTGAGAAGGAAAATACGCGACACCGGAGTTGTTCGGCAGAGGCGGTGCGCTGCAGCGCTACTGTGTGCCGGCAGAGTGTTCCGGGCGAGAAGTAGACTGCCTTTTCGCAGCCTGACAGAAGGGAAGTGCGTGAAGCCCCAGAAGGCGAAGAATGAAGCCGCGCAGCAGGGCGTCTGCGTGCGCAGCGTACAGGCTGGAAGAGGAGAGTGTTGCCGCTCGCTTGCGTGCCGGCTTCAAGTGATCAACCGCAAGGGGCAAGTTCAACGCCAGCTCCCTGTGCTGGCACAGATTCCTCTCTGAGCCCTAGCAGAAACAATGCCGTTTAGCTTTAGACGCTTAGATGCGGAGAACCTGATGGAAGATGGAGCGGAGAAGGAAAGTCCCGAGTGCAGCGGTGAATTTGGTGTGACTTATGTGCAGCAAGGCAAAGGTGCCGCCCGGCACTGTTTTCTTCTTCGAGAGCCTTTTCTATGAGAGTAGCTGCTGCACGTTGGAAAAAGCCCAGCGAGAGTGGAAAGATGCCATGGCACAGATATGTGAGAAGGAAGCTGCGTGGTCTCAGCACGCCGTGTGCAGTTTCAAGGCTGCTAGGAGAAGGGTCAGTTAGSAACGCCTTCTGTCCTGACACTTCCTTCCCGGGGAGATGGAGCTCCTTGCACTYGGTGGCACTGCAGGGCTGTGAAAGTGATTGCTCAGCGAAGATCACTTTTCACAGGGAAGAGGGGAGCTCAGCGAATGCTTTCTGTGCTGGCCCATCTCTCAGTCCCAACTGCAGCTGGAATYGCTGCCCTTTAGGCAGGGACTCTGCCACCTTCAGACAATGTGCTGCTACATAGAGAGTTGAGAAGGAGAGTGCAAATCGCTAGTGTGTTTGGACTAGTTTACAGTCTGCGAGGGGAAGATGAAGGCCAGCACTGGYTTTTTGGTCTAGGACATATTCTTTGGGAACAGCTGCTGGATGTTTGCAGAGAATTTGGGATGTGCGAGAGTGAGAGAGTCCACGGAGCTTGAGGGAAAGTGCATAGCTGCAGGGATCTTGATGCAATTCAACGGGGGCAAGTTCCATATTGAGCAGCTGATATCACAGAAAAGCTTCTTCAAGAAAGAGGATGTGCTGGAATTCTTTTTCTTTTGCAGTATAGCAACTGCACAGCCAACAAGCAAAYAATTTGTCTGCCCTCCCAGTTAGAGGAAGGATCCCATTCTTTCTGGTTCCAAGAGCCAGCATCCACAACCAAGCTCTTCCACTCGAACTGCTCCCCCACGAATGGTGCCGGCACAGAAAAGCCCGTGGCTTTTGGGTGGGCACAGTCGGCAYGCGTAGAAACAACCACACGATGTCGCTGTCGACATACAGAAGAACCACACGCACCTTGCCCAGCTCCAGAGCCCCCCGAGTGCAGAGCCGACTTCCAGACGTCGTTGTTCTCCAGTCAGAATCGTCAGGACAAAAAGATTTCACCCATCTTCCCCTTCCAAGTAAAAACTCTTATTTGCACCACACTCAAAGGGCAACTCCTTGGCCCTAAAATATCTTTTCACTCTCGCACAGTCCGCCTACACACTTGAAAACTTCTGGCAAAACCAGAGCTCACGAAAGTGCCAGCTGAGAAAGTTCTTGCTGCCTACAACTTCAGCTGCACCCATCGAACTAGCAGCACACATCCTGCTAGCAGCACTTTCCTTCTCAGCTCTAGCTTCCATCAGAATATTTCAGTCTCACAGATTCAGCATCCAAATGCAACGGCACCGGGGACTGCTCACACACTAACGCAATAAGGACAAAAAGCTCGACAGCTTGCCTTTTGCATTCCCACTGCAACAGGTCAACAGACAGTTGGAAGTGATAGAACTGCCTCTTAGAGAAAGCCTTGACAGTCACGAAGACCACCAAATGTGCGCATCTAAAAGAGGTTTCTTTGCCAAAGATCAGCCCTGTAAGCCCATCTCCAAAGAAATGGCATCTTCTCCTCCAAAACACAGAACATCTAGCAACTGATCCCATACAAAGGTGCCACAACACTGTTCCTAGGCATTACCTGCCCAGGCCACTAGATCAGCTGCACACCAAGAGTGAGCAGAGACGCTTACCTTGTCCAAAAGAAGACTACTGCCAGAATTTCAGAAGGCAACCACGGACAAGTGGAAACTACATGCCAAATTGAATCTTGCAGCAGACCACCTCCCAAAGATGGATACCAACTCCATAATCGTACAAACTGAGGTGGCGCTTCCACACCCAATATGCCAGCACAGAAAGTTGCTGCCGCCCTTCACCTTCACTAGACAACTCCTTCTCTGCCCCTGAAACATACTGTGCCTATGTGCTTTCCTTCATGGAAAAGCATTGCACACTTCATTCGGGTACTTACCAATCGAAAGTTGGATACCACCTGTGGTATTGACTATGTCCAACAATTGCTCCCACACAGAAAGTTCCAGGAGAGAAATGTCTTGTTGGACTATAGATCCCTATGCTACCTTAACATGTGCTGCACCAACACTGGGACTATGTCTTTTGCTTCCAGAGGAAAGGCATGCGGAGTCACTTGGCCTTGCCTTGCCTTCAGTCTCTTGCCTAGATTTTCCTAGCCTACTCTTTCTTTGTTTGCCTTGCCTATGTCTGTCTTGCCTTGCGCTGCCTACAACTTGCTTGCTTTGCCTCTCATGCAGGCAAGGCAATGCAATCAAAATGTAGGCCATTCTAGGCAAGTCAAGGGAGAGGGAGTCAAAGCAAGGGAAGGTAAAGGAGGATTAGCAGGGAAAGGCAAGGAAACTGTTGGGTTACCAAGGCAAGGCAAAGCAAGTGAGAGGTACATTAAAGGATTGCTCACAGATGAAAGCAGCCAGGACAGACGGATCTTTCTGGCCTTGGTCTCACATGGGCTTTCTTGAATCGACATCTAAAACACTGGGGCTACGTGCTTGCCTTCCTATGCAAAAGAAGTGTCATTCTGGTCACAGAGCTGAAGGGCAAAATATGCATTGCCTGTCCAAAATTTAATACATGCAAGGATTCGTCCCAGACAAAAGTTGCCTCGACAGATGGGTCTGGCTGCACGTGACTTTCTCTGGGATGCCTCTCACCTGCTCCTGAAACACTGGGGGTACCTGATAGCCTTGAGAGTCCTAGGAGGAGCAGGTAGGGCAGGGCAAGTCCAGGAACTGGCAGGAGAAAAGGGGTCTTCAATTCCAAGTGAGGGAGAGGTGAGCAAGGTAATGCAAGGCAAGGGAGGGCTTCAAAGGCAAGGCTCAGGACAGAAGTAGTTGCTGCACTAGTCCTTTTGTCTCCATGCTTTCCAAACCACTACCGCAATCTGGACCTATGCAAGACCGAAAGTGCATTAAAGAGCAGACCCTCACGGTACAGGTGTGGTTTTCAGCTTGTTAAGAGGACAGTGAGTTGTGCTCTTTTGTGGTGCAAATGGAAGTTTTCAAATGTCAGGAAGAGCAAGGTCAGTGAAAGCTAGCACATTTCTTGGTGCGAGCCTGTTCCAATTCTCTTAAGGGGAGGAGAGGCAAGTTTGCCTTGATCCACAACTGCAGAAAGGAACTAGGTTCTTAACATACTTGAAAGTGAGATTAAAACACAAATAAGGTTAAATATTGGGATGCAAAGTGATAATATAATTTTTTTTTTATAGAAGAGAGGAAAGACAGAGAATATAAAAGTAGGAAAAATGCCCAAAATAACTAGGAGAAGCACAGGAAAGCGGTTACCACCACCACTGGTCCAGCGCTGCTTACAGAGTGCAATAGGGGAGACCTGCATCAGGTGCAATGGGTCTGTCTCTGGTGAAGTCCCTCTGACAGCAGGCAAGCAAGCCAGCCAGGGAGCAGGGCTACTTCAGTAGGACCAGTGGGGGTGGGGGGTGGTGGTGTGTGGGGGAGCATGAGCAGCCTCACAGGAGCAGCCAGGACAGTGAAGGACAACACAGCACAGCAAAGATTCCAGCAATAGGTAGATTTTAGCAGCGCAGTGTGGGGAGACAGCTCACTCCCCGCCTTCCCATCAAGAAGCTTATCTGCTGTTTCCTTACTGATGAAAAAATCAAGAGAATCTCCCTTTTTTGCTCAGTCTTGTGAGACATCTTGGCGCCACGATCAACACTTACAGCTGACAATAAACAGCTTGCTGTGGGGGCAGATTATGCTGGACTGTGTGACTGACAGACACAAACCTTTAGAACTATGAAAGATTCACCGTAACTTTCACAGAGTGGAAAACCTTCTGCACACTTCTTAAAGTGTGTAAGGGGGGGTTCTCTTCAAGTTTGGGGATGGGGGGCTTGAGGAAATCTTCTCTTCTTGTTGAGTGGAAGTTGAGTGGAAGGACGCCTTTTAACACCATCACTTTTCATAAGTAAGTTAGATCGGCTCCTGATCTATACTATTTCTTCTCCAGCTGTAATATAGGTACCTTGTCGTGCACTGTATTTTATATCTATACTGTAACCTACTAGTAATAGTTCTTTTGTTTACCCTGTGTAGTAGGTAGTCTCCTTAAAGTCTTATGGCTGTTTTCCTTGTGCCTATTCAATAAATAATTAATTTTGTAATAGACCTGGTCAGTCATTATTAAGAACTTGTGAGCAAGAGTGATTTTGGGGTGCAAGTTGCCTCAAAAAGCTGCTGCCTACTGCCTGAAATCTGAGCAAAGCCAGAGCTGTCGAAAGCTCTCTCTCATTCGTAACACGCAGCCACATGTGACCTGTTAGGCGTTTCCTTATAGAGGGTTTTGAGCATGGCAATCTTCACATCCACTTCATAAAGTTCATTGGCTGGCTCACCTGACATATGGAAAAGTTTAATGCTTGCTCACTTGGTGTATCGAAAGTCTGCTGCTAGCTCACTTAATATATCAAGTTTACTGCTCTCTCACCTGGTGTATCAAAAGGCTGTTATTCACTCGCTTACTGTATCTACTACAAACTCTATTAATAATTTTCAACCGGGTGCCTCATCTTCTAAAAAAAAGCAGTTTCTAAAGTTTTTGTTAGAGGCAAATTAAAACTTTAATTTTCAAACCTTAATCTTTGAAGAGGCAGTGGGGAAACATTCTTTACTTTTTACTCATTCACTACAGAGCCATAGTTAGAAACCCTTTGGTTTAGATTCAGACTGCAGGAGTGTCCGAAGGCAACAGTAAGTAGAGCTGAGAAGGAAAGTGCATGGCATCAGTCTCTTCTAGGACTGGTGATGTCAGCTGAGAATGATCTTCCTTGCTCAAAGTCTAGTTTGCAGCTGCGCCACATACCCTGGAAATGTGCACCTTCCCTCAAGCTCTAGGTACAAGTGTAGCCTCTCGCTCTGGCAGATCCCAAAAAGCCTAAAACATCCAGCAGCTGCTTCCTTGCAACAGGTGCCACAACCAAAAGCCAGGCCTGGCCTTCACCTTCCCCTTGCAGCCTGCAAACTCTGCCAGACGTGCAGGTGATTCTCACTTTCCTTCTCAACTACACATAAAAGCACATCCTCTCAGTGTTGCAGAGCCTATAATGAAACCGAAGCTGTTCCACTTCGAACAGCTACATGTGCCGGGACAGAAAGCTTTTGCCGAGCTGCCCCCTTGCCTTTTCCTTGCAGTCTTTCATCTTCAGAGAACACACTGACGCACTTTGCTTTCCGCTGAGTGTACTGTCATATTGCTGGAGTCCAATACATCCATCTCCTTCTTGCACAGGCAAACTGCTTCTGTCAAAGCATGTCAAGGCTAAGTGCTTTCCTTCTCAGCTATTTGCACTATTGCATTCTGTGTCATGCTTGCAGTCTGACTCTAAACCAAAAAGTTTCCAGCTACATTTTGCATAGATAGATGTGCCAGGAGAAAAAGTTTCCTCAGACCTTGTCGCTTATGTTTAGAAACGTCCATTTGCTCCGCAGTCAAATGACAGGTTTCTTCCCTTACATCCTGCAAACTTCACACAGACAGACACACAGAGTTGCTCCAGTTCCCATCTGCCTTGCACCCTTCCATGAACACACCGCACAGTGGAGCTATGCACCCTCTTTCTTTCTCAGCTGTGTATACTGTCATGTTTTTTCCCTATATCAGATCCCAGTTTAAAAACTTAAAATGTTTCCAGACTGTGGGCCTATTGAAAAGAGCTACTAGAAGAAAAAGGCAGCTTTGGCAGTCCCCCACTGTCAATAAACTACACCAAACACACCACTGCTATGCACTTTCCTTCTCAGCTACTTGTGCCATCACCATCTTGCAGTCTGACGCTAATCTGAAAAACACCCACCTGCAGCTCACACAGACAAATGTGCCAGAACAGAGAGCTCATTCTTATCTTCCCCCTTTTTTGTTGGGAAACTTTTAGTCACGTCACATTCAAGTGACAGTCACTTTCTCCTTGCAGCCTGTGAACTGCAGTCACACTACACTTCTCTGCACTTTCCTGCTCAGCTCTGTGTACCATCACGAACTTTCAGTTAGGCAGAGACAAATATGTTTCCATAACTCCAAACACAAAAATGTGCCAGGACAGAAACTGTTGCTGGAAAATTCCTTCTCATGCCTGCAAGGCAACACACCATGCACCGGGGCTATGCATCTTCCTTTGCAGCTCTATGGACTGCCCCATTTTTTGCCTCTCGCAGAGCCTATCTTCTAACATTAAAACACATCCAACTGCAGCTCCCATGCCAATGGTCTAAGAACAAAATCCCATTGTTGGCCCGCACATACACCTTGCAGCCTATAAAGCACACCACACAAACTGCTGCTACTCTCTTTTCTTCTCCGCAGTTACACTGTGTTCAATTGAGCAGTCTTAAGCTAAACCAAACTGTTTCCGGTTCTAGGAGAGCTCCACTGCAAAAAGGAGCCTGCACAGAAAGCTTTTACTTGCCTTCCCTCTCACAATTGGGAACTTGTGTTCAGACCACATTCAGGTGGCAGTCATGCTCCTCTCACAGCCTGTATGGTGCTCTGCACGTTCGTTGTCAGCTCTCTGTACCATCCTGCGCTTTGAGTCTAGCAGATGTTAAAGCATCTGTGTCTCACAGAGAAACGTGCCAGGTCAGAGGCACTTACTTGGTTACCCCTTCCCATGGCAGCCTTTTCAACTACTCACAACACACCGGGAGCTAGACATGTCCCTGCCAAGCTAAATGTACTGTCACCTCGTTTCACTCTCGCAGAGCCCAGTTTCAAACTGTCAAACCTTGGGCAGCTGCTCCCCTACAACAGGGCTAAGAACAGAGGCCCACCAATGGCATTCACCTTCCTCTTCATAGCCTATATTTCGCACTCACCCCAGTGTGGTCTTCACTTTTTCCTTCCGCTATATATGTGCCCCAATACACTCTCAGTCTCATGCAGTGCAAAGTGTCCGTCTACCTCTCATTCAGAGAAATGGCTCAGAACAGAAGTGGTTGCTGCACTAGTCCTTCTGTCTCCAAGCTTTCCAACAAGATCACTGTGAAGGAGATGGACTTTTTGGACTCTGAGGCACTGAAAGTTCATAATCCTATGTTTAGGTTAGATTGAAAGGTCAGTGCACCATGCTGGTTTTTACAGTTGAGAGTCTGTAAGGAAAAGTAAGCACCACTTTGTTGTGTTGCTAGTTTGGAAATTGAATGTCAGTGAAATCTTTGTGTTCAGGTACATTGTTTTGGAGACCTGGACTTAGGATCTTCATATTTAGTGGTTTGGTGATAAGCAGGGAACATTTTTGTCTTTATTAAATATATCTAGTTGACTTTCCCTCTGTCACTATTCAACAGTGCCACAAGATAGCACTGCATAAACAGAAAATCCCCTAAACGGCAGCTCCAAAGTTGAAAATGTTGAGTCACTCAAAGTGCAGTTATGTTTTGCTGACCTTCCTGTCCCATGTCCAGAGTCTTATGTGTATCACACTCATGCAGCAACAGGAACTTCTTCCCAGTTATATGTGCTAAAGATATTTTTTCCCTCTCAGAGAGACCAGCAACCAAAATGCAAGTATCTGAAATATAACTCACACAACTGCCAGGTGAGAAAGCTGTTGCTGGCTTCACCTTCCACTGCATCTTTTGAACTGCAGCACACACCCTGATATCTGCACTTTCCTTCTGAGCTCTATGAAGTATGTAATCCTTCAGCCTCACAAGAGTCAGCATCCAGGGTTTCCAGGAAACCACCACTGAAGTTTTGATTCCACCTCCAAAATTCAGTACATCTAAGGATTGCTCTCAGAAAGCTCATGTTATTAGGTAACCTGAGCAGCCTCTCAACTACATCTCAAATACTGGGGTCTACATTCTTTCCTTCCAGTGGAAAAGAACTTAGTCATTCTCTTCCAGGAGTCTACCACTGAAATTCTCATTCCACTTCCAAAACTCAATACATCCAAATATTTATCTCAGAGTAGAGGTGCTAGCATAGAAAGGTCTTGCCTGTCATTACCTCTGCCACCAGCCTTTCTTTCTTTCGTCAATGTTCTTTAACATCCTTGTTTTGCTCACCTCCTGTATATATATCCTACATACTGTTCAGAGATTACAGGGAAAGATCTGAAATGTAATAATGAAATAGATCAGGTTAATACAAATGATCCCTGGAGACCATTTGTATTAATGAAGCATCTTCTACCCTTTCCTCTATGAATCATCATGGACAGCATCATGCTTTTTTCTGTCATGTATCTTTGCAATAAGCATGCACATTTTTGGGTGTTACTCCTCCCTCCCCAGCAACTCTTCTCTTGTATAAGTTGATCGTCTTTGTTATTATAGATGTGACATGTGATGGCTATAACCAAGAAGTCTCAAGTCTCCTTAGCAATATGGTGTCTCAGTTTTGACACAAATTTAAGAGACGACTTTCTGGACTGAGTCCTTCTCTCCAAAAAGGTTCCCAAAAATCCCTTTCCACCAATAGCAAATGAATACTAATAGATGAAAGTGAAAAAAAMCCCCTTTTATTAACAAAAAGAATGCCCACCGGCAAGGCAAGGGAAAAAATACGTAACTCTTAAGCACTAAACCATCAGAACCCACTTCCCCTACACACACACACACACAGGAACAAAGACCCCAAAAAGTGTTTGGAGAATGGGGCCAGTGCTATAGGAAATACCCGTTTCCTGACATGTGGTCTGAGATGGCACCGGCTCTCACACTCATGGCAGTAGAACTTCCACGGGGCTGCCCCAGCAGTGGGGTGGGGGAAACCTCAGTGACTGCCTGGTGTCGACCTCTTCTCCACAGCAGTCATGGCAGACGATACAGCTGACCTGGAGCCTCTCGGTGTGCTTTCTCTCCCTAGCTTGGCTTCTTGAGGCCTGGGGCTGGGACAGAGCGGSCCCACTTCCCATYRATCCCACTCCCACTGATCTCGGAGCAGCAGCTGTTCAGTTCAGCTCCCAGCAGCCAAAAAAATCACTACTGCAAGTTCCTCCAAGCTAGCAAAGGGAAAAGATTTTTGCCTGGGCCAAAACCCAAGTCAGTCAAGCGAAGAAACTACGCTGCACAGAGCCGTGGAAAGCCTTGGCAGTGAGCCTTCAGAACGCCTGTGCAGCAAAAAGCAGGAAACCTCCTCCCTGCCACTGGGCTCCACACTCCTCTGGCCTTAGGTTTTAAAGGTACAGGAAGCATTTTTGGGCAGAAGCAGAGGATCATGGAATAGGCTATCATAATAAACCACTCCAAGACATATGATCATTAATGTGAGCTGTACGATTATGTCATTCACGCATAAAGAAGGCCAGTGTGGAGTTGTGAATGCTTCAGGTTACGGCATCACAGCATTCAGCCATCTATGGCATGTTACTGCTATTTGTATTGCCTTAAGCATCTAATTTTCTCAACATAAATAAAAAAATTAAGTCTTATGGATTCTTAAAAAATCCGAGGCATGTGATCATCCTCTCCTATCAAGAGAGCTTTACACTATGTATACTTAAAGGGCATTTTTCTTAATGACTTGTCCTATTCACCATCACAATATCTTGTCTTCAAACACTTTTCTGAGCAGGTGAAAGCTAAGTGCATGATTCTCATACACCCCTTTAAACAAGTCGGGAAATTAATTTTGATTTTTGTGCAGTTGTTTGAATTTACAGACTACTACCAAGAAGAGAATCAGTACTAGTAGTCTCACAGTAGTTACCAAAAAAGATTATTAGTCAATACTTCTCTGTTTGTCTTGGGGATGCTTATCCCATAGTCATTTTTGCGCCAGGAATTGTCACTGTTTCTCCTTCTTCCTCCCCCCTCCCCCCACGGCTTGAGGGTACTGCGATGTGTGTGTGCTTGGCCTGGGATCCTGGTGGGGGTGGTGTTGCCTCTTCCCTACCTGTTTGGGGATCGAAGGAGCATGGCTGCGTGGGCGGCAGTGTGTGTGTAGCTAGCCAGGGATATCGCTGCATTGTAACATGGCAGGTTCTTACCTGGGGGTGGGTCAGTCTTTGCTGAGTTGGGAGCAGAGAATGGTGCAGGGAGCATTTGGCTGCTCCTGCTCTGAGGTTGTTGCTGCACTGAAGCTCACCGCCCACCCAGGGTCTGCCTGTCCAGTCTGCCTGTCCCGCTGTTCCTGTTCCCATCACTGCTCCTGCTCCCAGGTTGCTGCTACACTTTGGCTCGCCGTCCCAAGTCTGCCCATCCCGCTGTTCCTGCTGCTGTTCCTGCTCCAAGGTTGCTGCTGCAGTCCAGCTCTCCACCTGGAGTGGTGCTGRGACTGGTGACTCCACGTGGTTTTTGCAAGGGGAGCCATCTCTCCTCTTCCCTCTTACCTGAGCCACTATAGCCGTGTGAGAGGTCGCTGAGCTTGCACCACAGCTCCCTGTGCACCTGCGGGGGAGTCATTGCACCTGCCCTGCCTCACTGGGGCTCGCCAGCRCCCCCTGCTGGCTGTGAGAGTCACTGCAGCCATCACCTTGCTGGGAACCAACAGCGCCCCCTGCCAGTTGTGGTCATAACTACACCGAAAGGGAAATTGCTTGACGGACAAGAAAAGGCTATTACTCGGTTTCTGGTTTTTTGTTGCTTGTCTGTCTTGTTTTTTATATATATATATATATATATATATATATATATCTCCTAGTAAAGAACTGTTATTCCTTTATTTCCATATCCTTGCCTGAAAGCCTCGTAATTTCAATGTTACAGAAATTTGGAGAGAGGGGGTCATATTTTCCATTCCAGGAAGATTTCCTGCCTTCCTTGGCAGACACCTGTCTTTTAAACCAAGATACATGGCTGAAGCTTAAACTGTGTAACCCTTCTTTGCTTTGGTTTCACCATCAGGGAGACGCCTAGTTACCAAGGGAAGTTGTAGCAGGTGAAAAAGGGCTGAACCTTCCCTGTCTTTTCCACATGTTAACTTGTATGAGTAGGAGCTGTGCCTCCTATTAGTATAAAATGGCTCTTATTTGGGAAGTATATAGCTTCATACAAGATTTCTGTTTGAAATGCACGGGAATGATAGGTATAGGCTTTTATTAAACAGAAAGTAGTTGCCTGTTCAGAAACATCTGATTAAAACCACAATTTTTTATTCTACTGATGCTACATTTTCTTGAGGCTCTCCCTTAAGCAATTTCAGCAATTTTAATGTCTTCATCAACAGTCTTCTGATACAGTGGTCTTTAATCTTTTAAATAAAATCCAGGTCAATTACAATTCTTTCCTTGTCCCAGTGCACAAATCTTCACAGCATGGTTTTTGTTTCAGAGCAGCTTACAGACCAGGTAGTAACTGGTAGAGATCTCTGATCAATTTGTCACTCGTGTCTCACGTGCAAGTGACTTCAAGAGAAGATATCATAGGAATGATTTAAACTACAATTTTGCTGGTTTTTTTCCCCAGCCACCAGTCATTCACTGTAGTTAGCCCCTCTCTTTGAAAATACTGATAACTGAATTAATAAACCAAGGTAAGTAAATCATTAATTCCACCCCCAACAGCAGGTGTTCTACTGTTTTTCTTCCTACTGGTATGCACAACCAGGAAAGACTTTCTGATGTAATAAATATCCTTTAAATAACCTTTTTTAGAAAGGAAGCAAAAATGTTGGAGTTGGTTACTACATTAATGAAGAAATCAGAATTTGCAGAACACCTAGTACTCTGAATAATACTACTTGMTAGCAGTTTTTCTCTTTTTGTCTTGTGCAAAATGAAGTAATTAAAAGGTTACAGGAAGATTCTTCAGCATTGAGAAGCAATAAACATTGCAGGAAACAGAACAGAATAGAAACTCTAAAGTTTCTCTATGCAGCCTTGTCTATGTGTAATCTCCTCCTCCACCCTCTCCCCTTGTTATGTACCTTTTTTGTAGYAGCTATTTACAAGAAGTGAGTTGGCAGACTCCTGGTGCTCTAGAGAGATTTGTTCCTGCTTAGCAGACACAGAGCAGCATGTGGTTTGGCCAGTTTTTGGGGATGAAGCCAGTAAAGGGGGCAACTCTGGCACATGGCAGGTCAGTGGCCACGAGGTGGGGCTGTGTCTGCATGCTAGTAACCTGAGCCAGCGCTCTCTGGGATGTGAGCACTGGCACCACACTRGGCAGAGTCTGGAGGAGCGTTATGGCCGAGGAACGAGCAGAGAAAATGGCTGAAGTTATTCTGCGTGTGTGAGGGAGGTTGAGCATTTAAAAGGTGTTTGGACACACCACAGAAATGATTTGGGCTCCCTGAATGAACCCAAAGTGGTCTTTAGGAGGAGTGAGGGCTCAGCAGAGCTGAGTGCTCAGGCCATATCCTTTGTGAGACGGAGCAAAACCAGGTGATTCCTTATCTAGCTCCAGACAATAACTTTGAACATCCCTGTCACCCCCATCTGTAAGTTAATTAGTAAACTCCAGTTTGATCTATTTAAATTCCTTTCTTAGAGCAGGCAGTGATATTTCGGTGTGTGGCAATTAAACAGCTGAAAAGAGAACGGTAAAACTTGAAGGTGGCCCTTTGCTAATGGTCCTCCAGAGTGTTGTGAGTTGCTAAACTATGACTGCTCCCTTGTGAGCAGCTTCAGCCTATTGAATTCAATTGGTCTGTAGATGTTATTCTCTTGGTTTTATTTAGTTCTAGGGAAGATAGTGAGAGAGGGACAAGTTAGATGGGACACTTCATATTGTATTCTTGATTTTTCCCATGTATCAGGGTTTTCAATGCTCTTCAGAGAACACTGAACCTTAAGAAATGTAAGGACAGAGTAAGGGAACCCTGTTTGAAAACTGGTTTGGTAGAGATTAAGAACAAAAGCAAAAATGATTCTAGCTTTTTCTATAAATATCTTTTTTAAAATTTCTCTTATGTGCTGGGATCTTGGATTCCAAATACCCATAGCATCCCTTTTCACCAAGAAAGTGTTGTTATCTCTCTTGTCTATAGGTAAGGGCTATATATCAGAATAGACTCTCCAAGTTTGTGCTATCCAGGCTTGAATTTTTGCTCTGCTGAGACCTAGAGCWCTTTCGCTTGTGCCACTTCATTTGAAATGCTTTCATAAAGAACTGTGACACTTTCAGAAAGTCAATTACGTGGTTCAAGGCACAGTATAATTGGACTCAAAGAGCTTGTCTGCCTAATCCAATGATTATTTAAACGAGTGAGGAAGAGAAGAGGCTGAGCAGTGGATATTCTTCATTGGGCCATGAGCATGGGGTGTGGTATGGGGATTTGCTATGTTGGTGTGACAAATGCGATGAAATCCTAATTCCTTCTTCCACTGCCTCTGCTTTTAGACTGTGTCCAGGTAATCTGAGGAGAAAGCCCAGGACCATGAATGCCCCATTTTTATATCCTAATGTTCCACCCTAGGTGGAAAGCAAGACCTACTACCTGTGAAGGGTGGATCGACTGTCTTCGTAGTGGAAAATTCAGCAGGTGACATGTCTGAGCTTAATTCCCAGTACTGCCTCCAGCTGGTTACTCATTAACTTTTGTACCAGTGAAAGCCCCTAGGCAGTGTGAGGCCATGCCTCCTGGGAAGGGAACATCAGCCCTGGGTTCAAAGAAAGGGGGAGTGTGAGCATTGTAGAACCCAACCTTGTTGTTATTCTGCAGAGTGGTCTAAGAGCTTCTAGTTATAGCCTCTCCTACTGTGGTTTTATTTTTTCTTCCCTCATTGCCAAGGTTACACTTTAATTCTGTTTAGCAAAAAAAGCCCCATAATCAAACTTGACTACGTTGATAACAATAGATCATTTGTGTGCATTTTGTTCAGCTTCAACCATAAGGGATAGGGTCAAACAATCTGAAGACAAGGGGGTGGGAGAAAGGTTCTGTTTCACATTGAAATCAGCAGTTAATTTGCAATGAGTCTTTTAATTTATAAAATTTGTTGGTAAACTCAGTAATACTTTAACATACTGGGAAGCTGAAGACTGCAAATTTACTCTGCAGAACCCAGCCAGTGTGCCTGTTAATGCTGTATGCTTTTATGTGGGTCATGGGGCAATAGCATATATGGTTAGCTCAGATTGTTTACATCATATGCTGTTGGACCCCATAAGGTTGATTTTATGAGTTAGATGCACAGTCATGTATTAAAGTTTCTAATCAGGAAAAAATCTTCTGTAAATTATGAAGCAAACACTTTATGCTCCCTTTTTTTCTGTTACAAAAACTTAGCAAAAAAATCCTACTCACTTTCATAATGATAATTCTTGCTTGAGGTCTGTTCTTGCAAGGTGTTGAATGCTCTGGCTGTAATCCAGCAAGATTTAGGCATGCAAGTTAACTATAAAGACGTAAGTTGTCCTAATTTATTGAGTGATTAAGGTGCACAGGCACATTAAGTGCTTTGCTAGCAGGAAGCCAGAAYGCAAAGAGTCTTCCAAGATCAAATCCTTAACTAATAAACTGATTCAAAGCTGTTCTTTTATCCAAGGCAACAATGACAATGAGATGGTTGAGTACTGAACTCTCTATACATCTGAGGGCAATGTATTTTGTTAAATTATGCTTTAATATCCTAGGCATGGTTTGCTGTAGTCTGTTCTTCTCAACAGGCAAAATCTGGCTTGATGATTGTGTGTTGATGAATACAAATTAAATAAATGAATCACAAAATGGGTTATATATGTAAACGTTTCTGGAGTCTTATTGTTTSCTTACTAACATAACTTAAATCAGTCTTTATATTACTACTTCTTTCTTCAATGGTTAGGTAATTCGCCCATATGATTAGAAAGTCTTTTTCATCAGAAGGATGTTGCTGAACCTCTTATACTATTTGATAGTCTTTTAAAAGCATATTCCTTTTGTCTCTCCTTCCTGGATTTTGTTTAAATGGAAAATACTTTCTCATTCTTATTCTCTAACATTCTTTATACTAAACTATGAAGTAATCCAAACCTGTTTAAATATTGGACAAAATGTGGAAGGCCCTCCCACTACCTGTGGCTTTACACCTGAATAGGTGATCAACCCTGGCAAACAGATGTGTCACCTGGTAGAAAGGTGCCTTGCCTATGCAATGAAAGCCAGCAGCTTCTCACCCTGTACTGAGGCCTGGCCATAGTGCCTATTGGGCCAAAATTCAGTACTGTCACAGGACTGCAGTTGAGGCAGGAACCCAAACTGCATTTGAGTACGCTATAGTTGAGACAGGAACTCAGACTACAGCAACTACAATAATTACCCCAGTAGTGAAAAAGGAAAAATGGGCAAGGCAAACCTACACATCCATATGATCCTCCCCTTTCTCTATTTATATTTAAAGAAGTTCTCGATTTTGGAGACTTTCTCACATTTTTATTTTGGCTGGGCTTTTGTTTTGTTTTTTTATCACTAACATCATAGTACAGAAGAAACAGAAAACTGAACCAGTTCTTCAGTAATTTCCTCCAAATGCTTGACTTCTTTACAGCAGCGAAAACACAGTTCATCTCAATGGYCTAGGGTCYGGTAGACTCRACTGATAAAKCTCAGATGTTTRYCAGTGTAGGCTCTTCCACAGCTATATATTATTATCTGGTGGAAAACAGCATGTGATCTTTATCCAGTATTTTGGAAGCTAGCCATTTTAGGATTGTTCTGTCCATAATTGCATGTCTTGCACCATAGATCTGTCTGATGTGCTGTTGATGTTGCACTGCATCAGGATTTGAAGCACTGCACAGTGGCCATGCTGCTGGTTCCTGCTGCCACCACTTAGCATCAAACTCATCCAGTCAATAGCTAGAAAGAGTACCCAAAATAACAAGGCCGGTTTAGTTATGCGATCCAAAACCCAGTGGCTCYTCTTGTCTGACTTGGTTTCTTAGCTTTTGGAGTTAATTTTTCAAGCCTTTATCCAGACTGGCTGTTGCTGATGGAGTTTGAGGCCCAGCATTAGATCCTCAAACAGGGGACCTGTTTCCATTCTGCACCACTGYGAATCTCCAAAAATGAAGGTTAGTACAAAGGAAGGGAATTGACCAAAAAAAGTGCATATCTCTTCCAGATGCTAAAGATCAGCTGCAAAGAGACATTAATCTTGGACGACTACAATGAAGAATCAATTTCTTGGGGCAGGGGGAAATGGCAGCATTTAGACAAAAATTGTCAGAACGGGAGGTTTCTGTGTAGTACCAGGTATATAATGGTACTTTCAGCTGAAGGCCTGTGGTATGGAGAAAGCATATAACTAGATATTAACTTTTCTCTGCTAGTAAGTACTTACTTCGACCAGAGGGCAGAAAGCTAATGAAAGCTTGAAATTTGGATGTTAGGGATTTCTATCTGTGAAATGGGTTGAAATAAAAGCCAGGTAATTTTCTTGCTTTTATCTTTTCCTTTGTATCAAAAGCAGCTGAATTCTTGCAGTCCAGAGACTGGTAACATTCATTGAGGGAAATMATAAGCCAGGGGAGACATAGGGCAAAATGGATGAAAATAAACTCCTCGTAGAGCCCTGATTTTGGTACCCCAGTGATTTCTATCCCAAGTAGAAAGAAGGGTGAGGACAAGATTGTGCAGGATGTGAAGGCGTGAAAGAAGCTAATAAGAGGAACAGGGCTCTTGGCGGCATGGAGAACAGACAAAATGAGGGAATGTAGGAAGAAAGGAGGCATTGTGATCCTTCCCAGTGCGGTGGGAATGAGAAACAGCAAGCCACTGGTTAGTGGCTACCACTCTGCCGGCACTAAAAGCAGTGACAGACTCAGAGGTTACCCCAAGCTGCCTCATTCCASGTAATTATCATAGATAAGAATTTTGTTGTCCACGATTTACACAAATGTGCTTGCTGTTTTGTGCACCAAGGACCGAATAATACTTCTATTATAGTTACTGTCTTGTGGGATTAAGATGACTACCGAGGGCAGAAGAAAGGACACCAGAAAATTCTGCTAGATGAGTGTACGTTATATAAAATATACCAAACCACTTACAGCTGCTTATGCTTTGTTACTGCACATCAGTGGTTATTATTCCTGTTTGCTGATTCACCAAATCAAACAGGTTCACCTGTTCTTTTTGGAGGGAGGTGAAGTCTTGATAGGTCTCTTGAAAGCTACTTTCTCATGGGCAAAATAAACAATGAGGAAGTCTATGCATTGGTCTATGCTTAAGTGATGGCCATGCATGCTTATGGAGGCTGATGGTAAAGCCTTGGCAGTGATACAGCTGCATTAACAGTGCTTAAAGCTGGGATATTAGTTCAATGCAGAGAAGTCTGGACAAGGAATTGGGGCTTAAGTCCAGCCTTGACAATGTAAAGAGTTTGGACTGCAATATGTTCAAGGCTGAACCTTTGTCCTAGTGATGCCAAAGGGATTTTTGCCTTTATAATTTTTATGTATTAGTAGCCCTGTAAACCTGTAGCCCTGCAGGCTTTTACTCCATAATCTTGTAGATTCTTAGCTAGCAGTTTCTCTACCCTTTAGACAAAACAAGATTCCTGAATCACCCTATCACTGCTAGTTTTCTGGCACCAGGGACATTTCTCTGTCTCATGTCTCCTAAAAGCCAAAATAGCAGTAGAGCTAGCAGTTTTAGGGGGGCTTCAGTAGGAGGCTGAACCGAGGGGGAATTACCTCATTAACCATATTTCTAATTGGGAGATTTTTGTCAATTATGTTAATTTGCTAAACTTATAAAAGTGTTGGAGTCCATTGCAGGGGTGATATGGTACAGTATGGGGACTACGGTGGTTATTGTGTGGTGTGCATTTTGTACCCTTGAGGAACCTCCAAATAAAGGTAACCACTTTCCTTATGCTCTTAACATCGTCTAGCTTCTCATTTTAGGTAGAAAAAGGCAACACTAGAAGTGGTTAAAACAATGAAAGCATCAAAAATCTTACGTATAGCCTCTTATTCCCTGCCAATCAAGTGAATTGGTCATATTCCTCCAGTCTGCTCCCCTAACACCTATTCTTTGCTCTTTTGAGAGTAGTGCTTTTTAAAATTAAGTGACCATGGCGCCTGTTGGTCTGCTTTCCTGCTCCTCCGCCTGAGAGTGCTGCATAGTAACTAGCGGTGTCCGATAAATAGTAGCCAGCGCCCAGCAGATCGCATAACTTCACACATCTCTAGACCTCCCACAACATTTTTCTTTCAATTGTTCTGGCACTTAATCAGGGTCCTGTAGTTGTTCAGAGGTCAACTTCCAAACCATTGGAGCACAAAAGTCCTTCGAAAGCTGTCCCATTTTCTCCCACCTTCCATGACACTCATGACTATCCACCCTCGGGGCAGATCTCTGAAAGAGCCTCTTAAAAATAGATAAGATCTGACCATTGCCACACTACCCTGAACAGCAAGGGAGCCCTTCCTCCATTCCTAGAAAATAATATGAAGTGTTATAGAATAGTCTTCGGGTCCTAGCCATGCCCCCTTCTGGCTGCTGCAAAATTAACCCTGTGCTGGCTGGAGCCAGGACAATTGGGTCAGCATGAAAGGGCAGACTAGCAAGTGTGACCTTGTTGTGGGTGTTTGCTACAGGCCACTTGAGCAGGAAGAGAAAGTGAATGAGGCCTTCTACAGACAGCTTGATCATCTTTGAAAGGTCCTGAAAATCAGGAGAGGTGCCTGAGCACTGGAAGAAAGTAAATTCCCTGGTCTTCAAAAAGGGCAAGAACGAAGACCCAGGGAACCACCAGTGAGTTAAGCTCACCTCAATCCTTGGAAAAATGATGGAGTGCCTATTTTTTAGAGGCCACTTCTATCCACATGGAACACAAGAAGGTGATCAGGAGTAGTCAGCATGTATTCACCAACGGAAAGTCATGCGTGACCAAGCTTCTATGATGAAACAACTACTTGGATGGATGAGGGGACAGCAGTGGATATTGTCCGCCTCAACTTTAGCAAGTCTTTCTTCACTGTCCCTCACAACATCCTCATAGGCAGAATCAGAAGTGTAGGTTGCATGAGTGGGCAGTGAGTCGATTGAGAACTGTCTGAGCAGCACATCCCAGGGGGTTGTATTCAGTGGCACAGAGTCTAGTTGGAGGCCTATCACTAGTGGTGTCTCCCAAGGTTCAATACTGGGTCCAGTATAGTTTAACTTATTCATCAATAACTTGGATGAACGGGTTGAGTGCCTCTTCAGCAAGTTTGCAAAGCTGGGACTGTTAACCCGGGGTACTGTGCAGCCCTTCAGAAGGACTTTAATGGGTTGGAGAGATGGGCAGAGATGAACTGTCTGAAGTTCAGCAAGGCAAATGCAGAGTCCTGTACCTGTGCAGGCTGGCGGCTGACCTGCTGAAAAGCACCTCTGTGGAGAAGGACCTGGGGGTCCTGGTGGACAACATGCTGTCTAAGAGCCAGCAGTGTGCCCTTGTGGCTAGGAAGGCCAGTGGCATCCCGGGGAAGAGCACTGCTGACAGGTTGATCCTGCCCCTCTACTCAGCCCTGGTGAGGCCCCATCTGGAGTGCTGTGTCCATTTCTGGGCTCCTCAGTACAAGAGACATGGAGCAGGCCCAGCAGAGGTCAACAAAGATGATTGTTGAGGGATTGGAGCATCTCTTACAAAGATAGGCTGAGAGAGCTGGGCCTGTTCACTGTCAAGAAGAGATGACTGAGTGGACATCATTAATGTCTATGAGTATCTGGAGGGTGCCAAGAGGATGAAGCCAGGCTCTTTTTACTGGTGCCGAGCAATAAGATAAAAGGCAATGAGCAGAAACAGATACATGAGAAGTTCCACCTGAGCATGAGGAAGAACTTGACCGTGCTGGTGACCAAGCACTGGAACAGATTGACCAGAGAGATTGTGGAGTCTCTCTCTCTGGAGATATTAAAGAACTGTCTGAAGCAATCCTTGCCATATGCTCTAGGATGACCCTGCTTGAGCAGCGAGTTTGGACCAGTATCAGAGACTGGAAAAGGTGTTTTGAGACTTCTTGAGGAGCTTGGAATTGTGGAGAAGGGGGTTGATTGGGCCCCACTCTGGTAGGGCAGGACCCCACCCCCATGCCTCCCAGCCCCACAGTGCCTGTCCATCAAGGGACACTGGAGGCAGCCCCTCAGTGTCACCTTACCCACCCCTGAGTGGCCGAGACATGAGAGGTCCCACCTGGGGGGGACAGGCCCGGGGTGGGGCTAAGGGTTTAAGAAGCCTCATCATGTGGCTACCTCTCCCTCTTTCACCTACCTCCATCTTGGAGAATTACATTGCTGGAACCCAGGAGTTGGTATCTATGCCTGTTTTTCTATATCTGTCCTATCTTCCTGTTTTCCTCCCTTTCTTCTTTTTCTAACTTTCCTGTCTCGGAACATAATATCAAATGGGCTATAAGGTTTTTCTATGTTTAATGAACTACGTTTATGCTGGGAAAAGTGATATTGTGTACCATTTATTCTTTTGCCAATATTCCCAAATTTCCTATAGTTCTGCCAGTAAACTTTTGTGTATTTTTTGCCTCTTGGGAAATTTTGGTTGAATTTTCTCTTTGCGCCTACACAGAGAAAAAGAATCTTGGTTCAGTCTCAGGTTTGAGTAACAGGGGCATAACAACCGGATGACCCACTGTGGTCCCTTCTGACCTTACCCATTCTGTGATTCTGTGAAAATCAAGCAAGTAAAACTTGAACAAAACTTTGATTTGTGCATCTACTCTTCAGCAGGACAGGGGAAGAAAATAATATAAAAATATGCAATTGCTTGAGACATAGACAATCTAATGGAAAAAAACAAAGGCTGTGTGCAGATGTAAAGTCCAAAAAAATACTTATAATTCTATTCTCTACTTTCCACCAGTAGGTGATGTCAAGCTTCATTGTGGAATTAGGACCTCAGTTTTGCATAGCACTTGCTTTGAAAGACCAACCCCTTCGGAGCAACTGCCTTACCATCCTCCTTTCTCTTAATTCCAGATATATGGTATGGAGTCTGGAGTATCCCTTTGATCAGTTTAGGTCAGCTGTACTGACTGTGTCCCCTCCCAATCTCTTCCCCACCCCCAGCCCACTGGCCTTTGCCCTAAATGATGTTGGAGAGCCTCTCCTGATGCTGTGTGTGCTGCTCAGTGATAGCCAGAGCATTGGTGGGTTTATCAACACTGTTCTAGCTGTGAATATGAAGCACAGCACTATATGAGCTGATAGGCGAAAAGTTAGCTCCAGCCAAGTCAGATTCAGTACAGCATGAGGACAGTGCAAAACCATAACTTAGTTTTACCTTAAAATTGTCTCTATTTTAACTGTTTTGATGAAACATCAGAGTGGAGAAAAAGTAGATGTGCTTCTGATTCAATGTGACCAGTTAATGTCAGTTGTTGTGATAAACTCAGACAAGTTTAGCATGGATTAGGTCCAGGTAAAACTCCAGCGCTTCATGCCTATATTAAAATATTTGTTAATTTGTGTTATCTAAGGTGATTTGAGAGCTGTCAGATGCATAAAAAGAAGTGCGAACAGCAGGTCAAGGGAGATGGCTCTTTCCCTGCCTCTCACTTTTCTGTGTCGAGCTATATGATCCCCAGCACAAGAAAGATGTAGAGCAGGTCCAGAGAAGACCGACACAAATGACCAGAAGGATGGAGCACCTCTCCTATGGGGACAAGCTGAGAGAATTGGGGTGCTTCAGCCTGAAGAACAGAAGGTTTGAGGAAGATCTTATTGCTGCCCTCTCAATACTTAAAGGGGACTTCTTATGAAAGGCTGAGAGAATTTTTATCAAAAAAAGTCACAAGACAAAGAGCAATGGTTTTAAACCGAGAAAGAGTAGATTTATATTGGACATAAGGAAGATATTTTTTGATGGTGGTAAGACACTGGAACAGGTTGCCCAGAGAAGTTGTGCATGCCTCACCCTTGGAAGTGTTCAAGACCGGGTTGGATGGAGCTTTGAGTAACCTGATCCTAGTGCAAGATGTCCCTGACTGTCATTGGGGTGTTGGAATTAGATGATCTCTAAGGGTCTATTCCAACCCAAACCATTTTGTGATTTTCAGAAATGATTTCTAGCAACTTCTGAAATTAGTATAGCTGTGTCCTGTTTTGAGACAATTTAAAGGATAACACTGTGGAATGAGTTGCCTCAATTTCTTTCCGCCAATAAGAAATGAATACTAATAGATGAAAGTGAAAAAGTGAAAAAACAATGGCTTATTAACAAACAGAACAGTGACAGGCAGGGGAAAGAAAAAAAGAAGGTAAATAATTGCAAGTTATCAAACTGCTAGACCTCACCACCCCATTGGAACAAAGAGAGACCTGAAACGCTGGAAAGTACGCATTCCCCAAAATGGCACTCGCCCAAGGTGGCCACATGGCCAATGGACAAAGGGGAAAATGGCCTCACACTCTTTCCTTCCAAAATGGCACCTCCAAGGTGACTGCGTTGCCCCAGGAACAAAGAGACAAGATGGTGTCAACTCCTACTGGGAAGGCAGGAGCTACAGAGCGGTTCTGGTGATAGATGAAAATTTGCTGGCTCGTGTGGAGTCCACGCCAGTGCTTCCTCCTGCTGTTCGTGGGCTCTGCTGCTGTTGCTGCCGTGCGCTGCACTGCGGCAGTGGAGTGGTGGAGGGAGGAAAGATTGGTCTTGGTGTCCTGTCCCCAGGACCTCGCTTGCTTTTTTTTTCCTTTTTTTTCCACTGCTGTCAGAGTTTGCAAAGTTCACTTCTGAAAGGAATAATCTGTCTTTACAAACAGATTGTGTGAATCTGCTTGTAGATAGGGCCAGAGACTTGTAGATAAGGAAGTAACGGGAGAAACCATCAATTCCAGAAAATGATACTAATTGACCCGGACTGCTGCTCAACCAAGGCCATGCTAAACTCCTGAAATTTGGGAAGAAGAACAAAGACTTCATAGGGTAATGAATATTACCTTCTCCACCCAGGGTGTACTTAAAGTTAATTTTAATGGTCATGTATTGGATGTTACACAGAGGGGTACATATTAAGGGGGACATGTAGTAGGCGGATAGGGAAGTCTGTACCCTCCAAGTACCTCAGACAATGGCGAAAGGGAAGAAAAGGAGACTGCATCCTCCAATAATTTGAGAGACTCCTTGTGGAAATGCCCCACGGCTTCTCCCTTTGTTGATGAACAAAGTTACAAGGCTCCCCTGTCTCCTTTGTGGACATAAACCTCTGGCAACATGAATTTTTCTGCACAATTCAAAACAGTTTCTAAATGTGAAATGCAGTTTCTGTGAGTGGCTACCGTTGCAAACCAAAAGCTGTGAAGAGAGACACTCCACTCCCTCAGCTTTTCTCTCCTGGAGTGAGCAGCCGACCTTTATGGCTTGGGCTGGAACTGGGCCTCTCCGCTCTGCTGCTCCCGTCAGTGTGATGCCTCTGGCTTCAAACAAGCAGCTATGGAATTCACCTCCAACGCAGCTCAAAGATTGCCGCTGAAGCTTCTCTGAGCAGAGAAAAGAAAATAAAAACCCAAAAGGGAAAGAAAACTCTCAGCCTACAACAAAAGACCAAGCAGCCAGTGATGCAAACACCACGCCACACAAAATCACAAAAAACCTGGGCGGGGAGCTTTTAAAAACGCCTGTGAAAAAGCAACCTGCCCTCCACCCCATCCCCCACGAGGTCCCTGGCTGCAGGGGCTTAAAGATACAGTAACAACTTTTTGGCACAGATGATTATGGAATACAGCATCATAATGAATCACCCCAAGACAAATTGTTTTGCTTTTGGGGAGAAAAAGGGGATGAGTAGTAGGTTTTTAATTCGAATTTTCAAAAAGATAGTGGCCACTAGTTACTTATTGTACATATTTATACTACGACTTCAAGGTCATTCCCTACACCCCTGCACAGCCTATTTGCCTGACAAGCTCTGGACCCCGCAGGCTGCCAAAGGAGTCCAGCTGCCTGCCCTGTTGTAAGTAGCTACAAATCTTTTTTACATCATTATTCCATAGCAAAATCCAGCACAACTCTTCTGTAGATGTAGGTAGCTCCTGCACAATCTTAAAATAAAAGCAGAATTTAAGATGGGAAAAACCAGTTGAAGCAGTTGTATTTGCCCATGGTATGTTTATTCAAGAGTCAAGTTTTAAGAAGAGGAACATCACTCAGTTTTGGTTTTGTATTTTTTTAATCCCTCCCTCTTTATTCCTTCTTCTTGTTTAGAAAATACTTTGACATATTTCGCTGTGATAAAAGCTGGACACAAATCCATCTTCGGAATAATGTTGGGACGTAGTGTAGGGTCAATTTATTGTTCAGGCTTTTAAGTGGAATTGGAGGAAATTATGAAATTGAGGTTGCAAAGGGAGGTAAGTAATACACAATTTCTTTTCCTTTTCAATTTACCATTTCACCTGCAGGGTGGAAAACACATGTTGAAAAAAAAAAAGTAACTCAGTTTTTGATTATTTCAGATAATCCTTCCTTTGTGTGTGAAGGTAAAATAAAATGCCAGTGTCTCTTACTCTTCTGTGTTTCAAAAAATCACTTCTAACCTTTTATTCAACATTCTCTTCTTTACTTGCTGTCGTTTCCCAAGGCTCTTATGCCTTAACAATATCTGCATTGTGCATGTTCTTGTGGATCCTGTTGTTATGCTACACAGCTGTAGGACAAAAAGGCCAGCTCATGTTGCAGTGAGATGTGTTTTTCATGTGTTCATGTGATTCTAGAGATAGGGCTTGAAGAATAGTGGGGCAGTGGAGCTGCGATGTGTTTGAACTCTGAGGATGCAAATTAATAGTGACAGTGAATGTTTAAAACACCAGAACCCCTTTAGGGTTATATGTGTTAAAGTAACATTGGGTATTTACTCAAATTAAACTGTGTGTTTACTGAAATTATTATTAAAGTAATTCTGGGTATTTATATTTATTATATATAAGACAACTTATATAACAGATTTTGTCAAGCTGAGTGTTCATTATCTTATAATGCGAGCAATTTACAGAGAAGGAAGGAAATGCTGCTGTGGACACTTTTTCTTACAAACCCTGGTGGGTAAATTTAAAGCTTAGAAATACTTGTATAAACAAATGTAAATGGATGCTCCTTTTTTTGGAGGTTTTGGAAAATTAGTTTAAGTTTTCCAGGGAGTAGAAAAGCTGAGGTACTTATTTAAAAAACCCCACGACTCTCCGCCCTCAAAGCTAAAACCCATCACCAAAAAACAAGCAAAACATCCTCCAACTGTTAGGTATTTGGGGTAGATATTCAATAATGGGCAGACCAGATAAATGTTCAAGTCCTGGAAAAGTTAATGGGATACTTCACTCCTTTTACCTCCAATAATTGCTTTTTGCAAACCTATTGTCCATCAAGATGAGTTGCATTTGGATGAGTATGTCCCAGAAGTCCCTGAAGCAGTCCTGAAAATTGTATTTCTTTCCCTTCCGTGCCATGCATGACTCTCCCACCCACCCTTTTTTGACATGCTGTAGACTGTTACAGCCTGCAGTTGAAGTATAAAACTTTCTTTGCCAGCTTTAAAATACTGTGCCCTTTTGGTGGAAGAAACAGCAAAGCAGACAGCAAATGAATTTGAAGCTTTGAAACTTATCCTTAAATATTTCGTGATCACCCTGTCTAAAATATAACTTGACTGGCTGACTTTAGAACGCCTTCAGCAGAATGTAGCTTTGGGATTGAAGGAGAAATTATGGAACGTATTATGGGAAAGGTTATAAACTTCAGCTCACAAACTGAATTGTGATTTCAGTGTAGTATACCACTACTTTCACTGGTGCCTATCGGAGCAGGAATCCAGGACAGATAGACCTTTGTGATCACATCTGATAGAATGATGGAAGAAGTGACCATACTTCTAAACTCTAGCCGGTAGTTACTGCTGTTGGTTTGCCTCCCTATTCTGCATGCCAGTCCTACGGGAAACATAGATGAGGACCATGACCCTGACAGAGGTAGAAAAGACCTCTGAGAGTGGGAATACTTTGTGATTGGAAATCTCAGCTCTTCAGGTAATTTTTAATGGACATTTTTAACCATGTGTAGACACCCTACAGCAGGAGTGTACACAGTATGTGATCATGTGACCATTTACTTCTGTACTGGATAAGATGGAGAGTGGACGGCTGAGAGTAACATGCTGCTGGGCTAAACATTAATGTGCTCACCAGCTCAGTGCAGGTATGAGGTGAGTCCATGCTGGCCAGGCAATTGTTAGTGAGGCAGGGAGGTGCAGCCCACCATTTTCTCTTACAGAGGGACAATTCTTGATCTTACTAGGTGTCCATCTTCTGAGTCTCTCTTTTCTCTGAAGGTTTTATACCTTTCTTTGCTGTTTTTGAGTCCTTGCATGACAGTTTCTGATTATACAATTTCTTGCTTTGATATTTTTCCCCTTTTGCTTATTTTGCTGACTTTAATTTATTCTCCATTTACAAGAATTTTTTTTAACTGAAGTCAAGTCAAGGTCTCTTGGACTTGCTAAGGTTCTTCCAAGGACTTGACAAGGTCAAGACAAGCCTCAGGTCACATTCAAATGAACTTCAAAAGACTGGGTTATGAGTTAAAGTTCTCCTCTTTGGTGGTTTAATCTGTTTTGTTCACTAATGCCATTGACCCCATTAGGGTCAAGCATCAAGTTACATCTCCATTTACATCTCTGCCCAGTGGGCTGCAGCAGAATTTGGAGTCTTAAGGGCAGCACTCAAATCTAAACACAGTACTATCATGTATGCAAACACCAGCCTTGTCTATATTCCGACTGTTTGCCATTCATTTGGTATTTCAGTGTCAACCCACCGCTGTTGAGGTTGAGTGGTCATTGCTACATGGAAAGAACTATGAAGGTGGAAGAGAAAAAAAGCACTGAGTCATTACAATGATGGAGAATTTTTCATCGCATTCTTCTTGTGTTTTGTTAACTCTTATATCTGATTAACCCTCTGTAGTTGCTGTGAAATTTTGGATTGTCCAGCTGTGTAAAATGATTTTTTAATTCCTAAAACTATTTCTTAACTATACTTTTCTTAGTAGGAGACCTCTTTAATATCAGGTTTTCACACCAGAAGGATGCACTACTGAACTTTGGACAAGTTTTCATCTCTGTAGAACTGTTTTTGATAGCAAATGTCTTTATGTCTTTAGTAAAGATCTACTATCACCTTAAAATGTTTGTCGCTCTTCTTGTCTGTAGGTAATGAATTAATGAGGTCTATTTGGAATCTTGTCCTAGATATATCTTTTTCTATTGGCTATTCCAGTTTGATTATGAGTATATGCAAAGATTAGTGCATGTGGCAAACTTTTCTCTACCGATGTTTGAGTGAGTATCTTCTTCTATCCCTTGTCACCATTCTGTAAGAAGCCTAGCATTTCTAGTGTGGCCTATGCCCTTTACATTATAATTTTGATATCAGGATAAAATTTGAGCCTCTCCTAGAATTACAGTTCTGTCAGGGCTGTGTTTGTGTGTTCTCCAAGTGTAATTAATGACTGATACCCTGGGCAGGTTAGGAACTTTGCAGCTGGTCTCTGCAGAGATGAGGTGGGCTGTTTCGTGACAGTGAACTGACTTGAGGTACAGTGATTTAACTTCTACCTTCAAATCCAGAGCTCTTGCAAGACACTTGAAGGCTGTGTGTTTTCTTCTTGAACACTGTCATCTGCCCAAAAGTATGGGAGACTGGTAAGCTGAGTAGCTCTGTAGAATTGCCTCATGTTCATCTGCCAGCTCCTGCTGTCCAGTCCATTCAGTCAGCTCTTGCTTGAGGGTACTGGTGGGTACCCCAAGCAGTTCATGATCTTTTGATCATCAACATTTTTCAAACTGTATTTTGCCCATCTTTTCCACCACTAGTGAAGTCCATGTCTCAGAGCAGACCACATAGCCTGTCCACCACAATACCGTTTCAAAGCCTCACTACTCTAGCTCCTGACTTATACTGGAGATGGTGGCCTTTCTCTGCTGCTGTGATAATTTCATATGGGTGACCCACCTGCGTATATGCACCTGCATGGAATTGATCAAAAGCTCATTCTTTCCCTTTCTTTTAGTTTCACACTTTTGTGCTGCCCCGGAAATATATGCTGCCAGTGTAATCTTGTTTTTAACTGGTCCAGGTCAGACATCTGCATGTCTGATGGTCTAAGAACCACTTTGGGTATTGAATTCTACCTGGAGGTGTTGCATCTGAGATACTAAACACAGCCTTTTGCAGCAGACACATACTGTTGAGCCTGTGATTGCTGGTTCTGTTCCTTAAACACTGTATTCTTAAATTTTGACTCCTCATTGAAGTAGCAATCATTCAATATTCTCTGTTTTGGGGATCTCAGAGCTGAACAAGCTGACTTGGCAATCAGGGAGAGATTCAGGAGACAAGAGTGGAAGGTGCTGGCTGACAGGGCATTAGTAATAAGAAATGTTTATACTGCTAGCAATCTGTGGCACATGATGTCTGCCTGCTCCTTTTTACATAGTGGACAACACCTCTGGAATTCAGAAGTCCATGAGTGTTCTCCTGGTTCTACAAGTTTAGTGAAACTAAGGCAAAGATATTGTGACACTGGTCAGATAAATAACTTCATCAGCTCACTTTCCCATGTACTCCTTTATCCTCAGGATTTGCTGGGTGGCAAGAGAGGGAATTGTGATTTTTCAGCTGCATAGGCCTGGTTAAAAGGCATGCAGTAAAATTAATGCAGAAATTGCAGCAAATTCGAACACAAGCCCATGAGGATTAATAACTACTGTCTATAAAGAAAATGACTTCACCATTAGTCACATACAGGTGAGCAGATAAAATTGCTATGTTTCATGAAGCATATTCACTGACCTGTATTGTGTTAAGGGTTTGTCCTGGTTTGAAAGACAGGTGTCCGTCAAGGAAGGTGGGAAACCTTCCTGCAATAAAGCATGACCTCCCTCCCTCCTCTGAATTACTATACCTTTGAAATTCAGGGGCTGTCAGGCAAAAATATGGTAAAAAGAATAACGGTTCTTTACTAGGGTTATATATCTATATATATATAACAAGACAGATAAACAGCAACAATAAGAAAGCAGACAAACCTTGTAACAGTCCTTTCTCTGTCATTGGGCGATTCTCCGTTGGGGCAGAGAGGCTGCGGTGACTCCCCCGCGGCTGCAGGGGGCGCTGTGGCGCGAGTGCGGCAACCTCTCCACGTGGCAATGGCGGCTCAGGTGAGAGGGAGAGGGAGAGGGGAGATCGCTCCCGGTGCGAACCCACGGGGCAGCAGCCTGGCTCAGCACCAACCCCAGCAGCGGGCAGCAAGCAGCGCAGGCAGGCAGGGTTGACTGGGGAGCAATGGACCTTGGTACCACCCACCGAGGTGCCAGCAGAAGGCAGGAACAGCAGAAACAAGCAGACCCTGGCACCAACCCACGTGGAGCAGCAACCCAGGCTGTTGGCACAGGCGAGCAGCTCTGGGAGGCAAGGATTACAGCATAACTCTGTACCCTGTGCCACTGTGGGACCCTTGCAGAGACGTCACAGTGTGTCCGTGCTCTGGAGCGAGTGGGTGGAGATGTCACAGTGTAGCAGTGTTCCCCCAGCGAAACTGGCACTCGCTGCTGCAGACATGACCATCCTCCCCGAATGCCGAGCAGATAAGAGAGCGAGCTCGGTCTCCACCCACCTCTTGCCAAAGTCTTGGGAAGTCCTCCTTCATCTTTCGCTATGATAAGCTCCATCCTCTGGAGCCAATAGTTTCAGCTCTTTATTTCTTTAACTGGGGAAGTTGTCCTGCCCTCTGGGTTGGGCAAGCGATCCCTTTTGTCCTTAAGTATCGTCCATCCTGGGTGATCAGCGCGGAATGCGGTTGGACAGATAACTTTCTTTGTTCTTAAGTATCGCCCATCAGTTCCCGGCCAGTCCCTCCCCACCTACACAGCCTCCCTGCTACATGGTGGAAAGAAAACAAATTTTCATTTTTTCGAACCCATAACAGGGTTATTTGTGTACTATTGCAAAAATAAGAAAAAAGATTCTGATGTTGTGACAAACTACAAATCTGTCAAATTTCTTGCATCATGTTCCTTGCAGGAAGGGACTATCCCTCTTGCACCTTCAGCGCAGCACCTCAACCTTTCTTTGCTCCTTACTCTTTACTCATGCATCAGAAAGAAGGAGGATCTGTGACCAGCTTTAGCTGTTGCCTGAAGTCATAAAGGAGGAGAGGGTGAGTGTCCCAGGGCCACCTTGCTTAGAAGAACCCAGAATGATGGTGCTGGGAGGCACTTGTCACCGGAAGCTGCATCCCATATACTCTCTCTCCCCACATCACCCGATGCACCAGAGAGTCCATACAGCCCAACAGGAGGATGTTTGGAAGAAACTTGAAAGATATGAATTTACTGCTTGTTGCAAAGTATTCAGATCTATTGGGCTAGAAAGCAATTTTTTAGGAGCCTTGACTGGGTAAGCACTGCAAATTGTATTTTATTTTATTTATGACTATTTGAAGGAAATATGTTGTTCTTTCTGGGAGATTTTGCTTTCTATTTTGAGCAGGATTGCACAGAGTAATTACTTAATATGAAAATCATCAGACAGCAGGGTGTCTCTTAAGCAAAGACGATTTTCTTGAATCACTGCTAAGTTTTGGCAGGTAACATTTGAAGTACAGATACAGAAATACAAGACTTGAATCTCCTAACTTTCAGGATTTTACTATTGTAGAAAACCAGAGGAACAGTTGACAGGCTCAAAGCAACCAGGTGGGAAGTGGTGGGGGAACATGAAGAGCTCTGCATAGGTGGGGCAGTGCACAGCACCCCCATTTGCTTGAGCCAGCCCACATGAGCATTCAAAATGTCAGCTGATGGTCAGCTGTCACCTATAAGTGAAGCTTTGTAAAGGCAGGCCTTGTAAAATCAGGGCTCAGGCCTATTACTTAGCCTAAGTAGAAAAAGGACTGTGGGAAAGAGACTCAGCTGAATTAGAGCCAAGACAACAAGTTATATAACCATCAAGTGTTCACATCGTGGTGTATGGTGGTTGGTTGAACTTTGTTGTGCCTTAAAAGTATGTAAACTAATAACAGACTAACAGCTTAAAAAGGCCGGATTTTTGCAATAAATGCCCCTCCTTTTGCACCTGCCTGAGGTCTCCATGCCGCTTTGAATCCTTTATTGCTATAGTCAGCACTGTAAAGGGAAGCAGTCAACTGCAGGGGACTTCTGGGAAAATTCTGGCTTTGTGTAAAGCGCAGGTGTGAGACTTAGGAGCTGAAATCAGCATAAGCTCACCTGGGGGAGGGCCTTAGTGGACCAGAACAGATAAAAGGATGGTGAGATGTGTTGTGTGGCATGCTCCACTACCCTAGATTTAAAAACTGCTAAGACCTCACTGGATCCTAGTGTGGTGGCTATCTACCTTTCTCTTTCCATTTTATTTCTTTCTCTGTCTCTTTTTTCTCCTACCTTCTTCTCCTCAAAATATCTTTTAAGCCAGACTAAAAAATCCAGTCAATGTCTTGTTAAGTGCCTTGTTCTATCTGAATATCTTAGACTCTGCTAAGTTAAAGTTTGCCAAGTGCCTTACTCTATCTGAATGGTCTAAATTTTTAAAGTAAACTTGTTTGCTATTGAACCTCCTGAGAATTTTGTTGTTTTTTCCATGCACCACCCATAACTATTTTTGTAGTCCAAATTGCCTGTTTTGACAAAGATGTGCAAAGGCTACATGAATCTAAAGGAAACTAATTTCTTCCTGCATTACTTTTCATAGTTTGCTGGTTCTGTGTGAGCAYGTGGTATTAGCATTTGTTATCAGGCAGGGACTATTGAAAGAGATTGCTGAAGAGTTTGTCTTCTAAGCAGCAATATGTGCAAAGTATTTATATCAGCATTACAACACAAAAATATCTTTCTCTACCTAATCACCAAAGCTAACTGCATCATGTATCACCTCTCTGAAATGTGTATTTAGTTACTATGAATTCTGCTGAAGTCACAAATTTGTGAATACTTGCTGTAAATATAGGCTTAATTAAACAACAATAACAGTTTCCTAACAATAATGGAAAAATTTCTTTGCTGCTTTGAGCTCTGTTTCAAACCTGTATCCAGAGCTGGGGGTCAGGAAGAATTTTTCCCTTGGGTGGGATTAGTGATTACTGTGTTTATTTTCTTGTTTGACTGTTCAGTTTTTGGCTATCCCTTGAAAGGTGGACTAGGGCCTGCTTGCTTGAATCTTCTGGGAATTTTCTCTTATCAAAGCTCCTACCAATACAGGGACCTAATGTATCTCTGCTGCCTTGGGTGTACTGCTCTGGGTGTCTATCATTGTTCTCTGGCACATTGCACATTCAAAGCCTGCAGCTCACTTTGGAGTGTGATATTGTCTAGTGACCTGAGGTGTGCAGAGTTACAGAGGCAGAAGTATCTTGAAGCAGATGTCTATTTTTGCTGCCTATGATTGCAAGGTTGTGGATCTGATGGTCCTTGTCAGTTGTCATATTACTGTGCAACTATGTGGTTGGGGTAGTCATAACCTTGTGTCATGGTTTAGGAATGGTATTCCCCAATTTAGTGCACTTACCAAAATTCCACTGGCACTTGCTTCCCTTTTGCTTCCAGTTGGAAGCACAAAAGGCAAAGATTACAGGTTGAGATAAGGACAAGTTACTGGAAACAGCAATGAGATAAGAAAACAGTAGCAGCAACAATAACGAAAGCGTACAAAGAGAGAGGGTGATTTACGTGAAAAATGCTTACCAAGACTGGGACAATGAAAAACAATGCTGGACAGAYGCTCCGCCTGCCATGCTCTCCCTTGACTGCAAGCCATTCCCACCTTCTTCTTGGGAGCAAGAGTCCCTTACTTCTACCTGCTGATGWTGACATGAGGTGGTATAGAATAACAACCTAGACATGTCCACATGGCTCCAGGCTCTGCCACCTCATGGCTACTTTAAAAAAATTAACCCTCTCCTTGCCAAAACCAGGACATCTTGTGAGAAGAAAAATGGTAAAGCATCATTTTAGTAAAGAATGAATTGTGTTGGAGTTGCATGAAGGAGACAGACTGCCTTATTATGTCCATGACAAGAATGAAATCAAATCGATTTTTCGTCAATCCATCTACTTCCTTGCTCCCCTTTCCCCAACTCTACCAATATGACTGTGTTCATATATGTGTGTAGGTACAATAAAGAAACAGTTCTCCTGACACACTGCTCCCTCTGCAGTTCAAGATGTTTATTTCTTTACCCATCCATTCTTCTGTATTCCCTTGTCTCTCCTGAAATAATTCACGTTATCAGGATGAGGTTATCTGATAGCTTCGTTGCACGTAGGTGAAGTTGCTCTTCTTCTGTCAAGAGTGTTGTAGTGGCAGTCTCACGGATAGTAGTTCTGTTACCACACCTTGGTATTGGCATGGTACTGTGAACATCTGGGGATCTCGCCTGCTTTTTCTGCCATTGGTATGACGTAACTCAGAATAATTTGCATGGCTGAAAGTATTTGGTGATTTAGGTGGTTTTCAGGCAATACCTGTTCTGCTCTCGGCCCTTCTGAGTAGGCTGAGAACATCAAAAGCAGGTTTATGAGGAGCAGCTGTCCACTTGACATTGCCAGACTTTGTATAGGCAAGCTGCCACGGAAGAGTCCTTGCTATATGGGTATGGACTACTCCAAACTACTACCTGGTCACTGGTGCAGCAATTCTGAGGAGCCAGTGGAACAGTGCTTACTATTTCCAACCTGCAGGAGAGGAAATTAGTCTGATCTCTCCCGGTACTTAACAACGCAGGACAGGATTCAGCTCCTGTACATAATTTTTAGGCAAACAGATAAATTAGTCAGATAGGCTCTTCCTATGCAAATGAAAACAGTGTAGAATGATCCCATCTCCGAAGGTACCTATGCTTCTTCCTTGATTACTGCCTGATTAACTTAGGCTGAAAGCCTGCTTTTCAGATGGCTGGAATTTAAATGAAATTAATTGCCTTCTAGGCTTCCAACTTTCTGCAAAGATAGTTCAAAGTCCTGGGATGAGAGCTGCCAGTTGCAGTACAGAGATTTAGTCCAGAGTAGGTTAGCAAGAAGTAGAGGGCAGCCAAATGGAATTATATTTTGTGCAGGGTCTCTTGACATAGTGTATGATATATCTGAACTAGTTTTGCTGCATCAGATGTTTTTAGAAGATGTGGAGTTTTATAGATATATAAAAAAATATCTATCCGGCAATTCTAGATACATTCACTTTTCAAATAACTTTAAAAAATCAGATTAAAGGAATAAGATAAATGGAAATCTCATTAAAGACTTTAACAACAATGTAATTCTTTCTATGAAAAATATGCTTGTTGAATCTCTGACTTTTTAATAACAGTAAGATATTAGCTTATACTGTATATAATTCATAGGAAGCGTCTCTTCAGTAGATTGAGTATGCTAATGACTGAAGTATTTATTATGGGAACCTAGTTTTTAATGATTCAGTGGTTTGATCAGAGCAATATAATTATTTAATATTGAATTAAAATAAGTCTGCTACATACCTGTTGATGGGAGGTGTGATACCTGTTGCTCATTTCCTGTAGCATAGCCTCCACGCTGCAATTAGCTATACAAGGAACCCAGAGTGACTGCCCTTACGTTCAGCACTTACTAATATATACCTGAAGCAGATACTGTGGAAACCTCTTCTTCTCCTGCCTTTCCTTTCAGAGTAGTATTTGCTGCTTTAATTCTTCTGTCAACAAGGAAGCTTTGCTCTGACCTTCTCTCGAGAGATAGGATAGAACAATGACCAGTGTATTGCACATGTAATAAAAAAGTGCTTGTGTGTGTGCTCTTGTGGTGTGTGGGGTTGTGCTATGTACATATTTCAAATCACCCTTCTGACGCTTAATTTCCATTTAATCAGGTAGATCTTTATCAACATAGAAAACAGAGAGTTCTGCGAATAGGATAGAGGCTACATTCATTTAGCTTGAAGGACACTTTATTCTGGCCTAAGCCCCTAGGTCTAGGAACTGGGTGGCTGTAGCAGGCAGTCCATTTTTTAATACCTGTTAAAAGTTGGAGTTGTATCTTGTTTTACTTACTTGTGTTTGTATGATTGAAGATGGAGCAGCTGGCTTAGGGAGGGAGTGGTTTGGAGCACGTGTAAGGCATTAGGTTGTCCATATTACCTGGATGCTTCTTAATTTTTTTAGATAACTTGAAGAGCTTGGCTTTCACGGTACCTCAAACACATTTATTCAAATTGTGTTTTGGAATGGATCAAGTGTAAAATCTAGCCAGAAATAACATCTGCAGTTTTGATAAAAACAAATATACACTCAGTGTGTATGAAAACCGGGAAAAGTAAAGTTCTCAACTCCTTTGGGAGGAAGGGTATGTAGTTAATTTACCATGTGGAACAACAGTAGTCTAAAAGCCAAATACTGACATGAGTAAGCTGGCATTCAGGACACTGGCTAAGAGGCTGTTCAAGCACCACAGCTCAGTTTTTCCTCCAGGCTGAAGGGAAAGGAGTAGATCTTGATCCTAAGAGCTAGGGCAGCTTTCCTGAATCCAGTGAAGTTGCACTGATTTGCACTATCAAAAAATCTGCTTTCKTACTCTGTCTATTGTAGCATGCACTCAAGATTTTCACATCATAAATAAATCATGTCCGTAAATTCCTTTAGTAAAATGAAATACATTTGAAACTAACTTTGTGGAAGAGAGGAAACAGAAGAAGAGAAAAATTCAGGGTTGTGTGGGAGGACRCAAAATAGTGGTATAATGTGTGACTTGGAAAGCAAATTACTTTTCAGTATTTGACTGCTGTTGTGGTTTAGCCCCAGCATGCAGCTGCTCACTCACTCCTCCACCAGTGGAATGGGTGAGAGAATTGGAAGAGTAAAACTGAGAAAACCCCTGAGTTGAGACAAAGTTTAATAGGAAAAGAAAAAGACATGCACCCAAGCAAAGGAAAGTAAGGAATTCATTTACCACTTCCAATGGGGAGACAAGTGTTCAGCTACTTCCAGGAAAGCAGGGCTCCATCACACGCAATGGTTAGCTGGGAAGACAAATGTCGTAATGCTAGATGTCCCCTGCTGCTTCCTTCTTCCCCCCGACTTTATATACTGAGCATGATGTCATATGGTATGGTATGACCGCTTTGGTCAGTTGGGGTCTGCTGTCCTGGCAGTGTCTCTTTTTGACTTCYTATGCATCCCCAGTCCCTTTGCCAGCATGGCAGCATGTGAAGCAGAAAAGGCTGTGTCAGCACTCCTCAGCAACAACTAAAACATCTGCACATTACCAACAGTGTTTCCAGCACAATCCGAAACATAGACCCATACTAGCTACTGTGAAGAAAATTAACTCTACCCCAGTCAAAATCAGCACAACTGGCTACTGCCCAGAACATCATGGAGAGTGATAGCTGCTGGGGAATCAAATGGGATGCAGTGACTAACTGGTCACTGCTGTTCCACTGTGTGGTGACTTTTCAAGAGCAGTAGCCAGAAGGAATGAAAGCAAAACCACAAACAAAGTAATCATGGTGCAAGTACCATGAGGATCAGAAATCTCTCTGGCAAGACTGAAAGGAAATCTTTCAGTAGTGCTTTAACTGCAGTATAGTCCCATGAATCCTGTTGGAAGCAGAAGTCTGTCTTCACCACATGTACATGGCAAAATCGTGTAGTGTTAATTCCTTGGCAACCAATTTTTAACACTGTTATCTCAAGTTTTATTTTGCTGAGTAATGGTATAAATTTTATTGGTTCTGATTTTGGTTGACCTGTTTCACATTACACTGGCGAATCATATTTAAGTAGTGTGCGAAACAAGACTAAAGAAATAAAATTAAAACATGAAGACAAATGAAATCTGATCAGTGGCACTGTTTAGACAAGACTGGAATTAGAGAATTGAAAATGTTTTGCTATTGAAATTCTATTATCTTTTAAAACCCACTCCACAAACAAGGAGAAAAATCTCATTTAAAAAGTGAAACTATACCTGAAGRCAGGGCTGCTTTTGGCCTTCATGGTACTAGGGACTACAACTTAGTGTGTGAAGGAAATACATTAGGGTAAGTGTGTTTATGGGGATCTTTAAAGCCTTCATGTTCTCTTTCCTGCTAGAGCTTCTTTCCCATTATTCACTTTTGCAAATGTCCAGACCAGATGCTCCTTCATCACTTTTTTTTTCCTGATAACAGGTTGCACTGGAAAGCTCTGTGATATAATAGTTGCTAATATTGCATTTTTACTGGACACAGTACAAAAGATGGGTGTCACTGCTTTTAGCAAATTGCATCTAGTTGGAGGAGGATCAGACTTACCATATTACTGTCGGCAGGAATCTGGAGAAAGTGTAAGGTATAGCCGGTGATCCTGATGCTCAGCTTAAGTCTCTTCACTAAACTACCTCTTCCATCCCTCAGATGCCTCAGTTTCTCTGGGTACATGAGTAAGAGCTTCTCCAGAGAGTGATTCAGATTTTAGGAGATCCAACTCACCTTTGGGACTGCCTGCTCACTGCAGTGGGAGGCTCAGGGTTTCTCATTTAGGCAACTCAGCCGAGTGCCTGAAACTAGATGGTGTAGATTCCTCCTGTGTTTCTAAAGAGAATAATGCATTTTCTCTGAGTTACAGAACTGCTTGAAATAGTTAAGGGGAAGTCCAAGCTCAAAATATTACAGTGCTTTTTTTTTTTCCTTTCCTGTGCCTGGTATTTACTGGACACATTTGGATTTTCGCCCACGGTGTGAAGTCACTTTGAAAAGCACAAAATGTGTGTTTATTGGGAAATGTAAAGTAGCATAATCTAAGAAAATACTTCAGCAAACTGGAGGCTATTCCTTTTTTCAGCTTGTGGCAAAGGAGAAAATGGTAAAGCCCATAGCAAGCAGAAAACATCAGACCAGTGGATGTTAAACAACTTTTATTAAAAAGTCATATTGCTTTCTGGCTGCCATGCCTAAAAATAACTTAAATGTGGCGAATACTCCTGACAATGACAATCTCTGATAATATCATAACATGCAGATGGAGTATTTCTAGGAAATGGTAAAAGCTTCCAGGGAAGAATAGCAGCTCTGCATAAACAGCCTGCAGTACCTAAGTTCATTGTTGATYGTAAGAAATATACCAAGCACCTCAGGGGATTTCAGCTGAATTAATTTTCTGGACATTTTCTTAAAAGATTTATAAATTTTTAGTGCATCATGCCCAGTTGCTTCACTTTTCTTTGGGATATGAAATGTTTTCAGGTGATGTTGACACCAGAGGTGAGAGAGTCCTCTAAAACTTCTCTGAAAAATATATGCTTGTAAAAATTATTCAATTGACGTTTGTGGAAATTCAGTGGTGCAATCAATGTTTTCAAAGGCAGGAGCTTCCTGGTGCTTCTGTGGCCCACTCTCACCGGATTCCACCATCTCAGGGGTTCCTTACCACTAGAAATCCTGCATGTTGTGGGTGCCTCTGCCACCCATGTAACCCTTCACCTTTGGATTCATAGCCAGAAGGCTTCAGAATACATATTGAGTATTAGGCTAAAGAGCAACAAGGTAGTGAGAAGGAGAAAGATTCGAAAGAAACAGGAAGTGCTCATGGAATATTTAGTTAAGCTGTGGACCTCTCTGATGGAAGATGCTGAGGGTACTAAAGCTTTAAGCTGATTGAACAGAAAACTTTGAACTGTTTATGAATATACAGAATACACAGCTGGTCCATGAGGTACCCAAGTTGCTGGTGATTGGATATCTAGTATCACCACAGTCTGCCTTGTTCTTGACTGTTTTTGACATCTTTATAATGTTTTTAGCATTTACTTTTGGGCACTGATGGAGATACGATACAGAGCTGGATATAGGACACTGTTTTCAATAGACCTTTGATCTAATCCAGAATGGCTGTATTTGTTTTTTCTGAATATTCAGAGTCAAGTTGTCCATTGATTTAGGATACCAGACATATTTCTGAAAAGATAAAAGTTCAGAGATCCTAATTCTGATAACTTTAGTGACTGGCACTACAAAGGTCATATGAGTGTCTGAGACCTAAATTCGTCACTGCTCCTGTGAAATTTGTTTATATTAGGAATTAAGTAAAGAGGAGCATGAGTATGAAAAACCAGGAGGATAGAGCTTCAGCCTTGCTGAAGTGAGTGGGAGTTTTATCCTTGACATTTTTGGAGCTAGGATTTTACTTAATGCTCTGATTTTCTATTTCTTTCACTACATGAGCCAGGGGATTACAGGACTGGCAGAACAAATTATGCCTTTGAATTAATACCAAGAAGTATTTCTCCAGGCAACTGATTTTTTGAGATTATATTTGGAAAGTGTAAACTGCAATTAAAAATCTTTCAGTCCTACTGAGGCAAATTTACATAAATAGAATGCCTTTTCATACTGAAGGGAAGAAAACGACTGCTTAAAGATAGAAAGTGTTTCCTATTTGTTATACGTGGCTATTTTTCCACATCTTCCTCTAGCATGTATTTTGGAGAATATTAGATTTGGATGGGTATTTGGTTTAATTTGAGATGATCTTTGGTTAAAATAGACTTCCTGAAAGCATGCAAACTCTTCAACACATAGAAAAGTAAAGGAAAAATATCAAAGTAACTGCTGTTTTATGGGTTGCCGAATTRAAAGTTATCATGTATACTATGGCCTGTTTGCAGCAATAATAATAAATATTTTCAATTCACACTGTGCTTTTTATCTCAAGGGATGTTCAGATGGTTTATGTATGACCTGTGTTTGTTGCTCTACATGGCAGTAAACAGCAGCCATAAGAACTGCCTGGTGATCTGTATTGGTACTTCCTGGCAGTGGAAGGTAAAAAAATGTACCATACCCTGAATGAATCTGGAGGAATTGTCTGGGAAGGTAGAATGTAAAAAGAGACTTGAAATCTAGCCAAGAGCTGAACAGCAAAGTGCAAAGAATCAGATAGGCTCAGGTATCAAATTTCTGATATAATCTGGTAATTGTTTGAGCAGCTGGATTAAATTTTAACTAGATCTGGGAAGAAATTGTTTCCTTCTTGGAAAACGTGCAGGTCAAAACCTTTCTCTTTTCACCCCAATGTGACTACCTCTGCAGTTCAGAATGGAAAGGGCATCCCTCTGCAACCAGCCATCTAAGGGCTCTCTAAGGATATGGAAAATCTGGCTTTTGAATTTATTTGATGTTATGGGTTTGAAAAATGAAAATTTGTTTTCTTTCCCCCATGTAGCTGGGAGGCTGTGTAGTTGAGGAGGGGCTGGCCAGGAGCTAATGAGCGATACTTAAGAACAAAGAAAGTTATCTGTCCAACCACATTCCACACTGATCACCCAGAATGGGCAATACTTAAGGACAAAAGGGATCGCTTGCCCAGCCCACAGGCCATGACAACTTCCCCAATTAAAGAAACAAAGAGCTGGAACTATGGGCAAGGGGGTTGTTTCCCCAGAGGCTGGAGCTTATCATAGCGAGAGATGAAGGGGAACCTCGAGACTTTGGTGAGAGGTGGGTGGAGACCCAGCTCGCTGCTTTTCTCTCCAGCTCAGCGTTCGGGGAGGACGGTCGTGTCTGCAGCAAGTGCTGGTTTTGTTCCGGGAACACCGCTACACTGCAACGTCTCCMCCCACTCGCTCCAGAGCACGGATACACTGTGATGTCTCTGCGAGGGTCCCGCAGCGGCACAGGGTACAGAGTTACGCTGTAATCCTTGCCTYCCRGAGCTGCTCGCCTCTGCTATCTCTGCCACCAGCCTGGGTTTCTGCTCCACATGGGTCGCCGCCAGGGTCTGCTCGTCTCTGCTGTTCCTGCCTTCTGCTGGCGCCTCGGTGGGTGGTACCAAGGTCCATCACTCCCCAGTCAACCCTGCCTGCCTGCGCTGCTTGCTGCCCCCTGCCGAGGTTGGTGCTGAGCCGGGCTGCYGCCCCGTGGGTTCGCACTGGGAGCGATCTCCCCTCTCCCTCTCCCTCTCACCTCAGCCGCCATTGCCATGTGGAGAGGTCACCGTGCTCTCACCACAGCGCCCCCTGCAGCCGCGGGGGAGTCACCGCAGCCTCTCTGCCCCAACAGAAAATCGCCCAACRACAGAGAAAGGACTGTGACTGGGTTTGTCTGTTCTCTTATTGTTGGTGTTGTCTTGTTATATATATAGATATATATATATTCCTAGTAAAGAACTGTTATTCCTTTTTACATCTTTGCCTGAGCGCCCTATAATTTCAAAGCTATAGTAATTCCGGGCGGGGGGGGGGGTCATGCTGTATCGCAGGGAAGTTTCCCACCTTCCTTGACAGGCAACTGTTTTTCAAACCAGGACGTTTGAACACTTTACCCTGTTGAGTAACTGTCTTTATTCTTAGCGGAGCAATTGTTCACTTTGACCTAAATGAGCTTATCAAACTACTACAATTGTTTGAATTAGTATTAGTTGGGCCTTGAACAAGGTATTCTAAAGTAGTTCTGGTGTGCACAGGCACTGAATGGCCAGGTCATTTTCTCTCTGGCAATCTATACAAAGTGGCCATAACACCAGTGAAGGAGCTCAGAAATGAGCAGCACAGCAGTATCTTGGTGATCTGGACATTCTCCTAAGAAGAGAAATGCTAATGTAATTCTCCTGCTTCCTGCGTGAGTATACGGTCCAAGCCAAGGAGGAAGTAGAATTGTCTCTACCTGCCTTTTTTTGGAAGAATATTTCTTTAGAAACTTGACTGAAGCTTCATGATCATGGTATTTTCCCAAAATTTTTCTTTATGAAAAAATGTTTCATGGCTTAAGGAAAAAAGTGGTGTCAGCAAATAATTAAATTTAAAAAAACCCCAAAGCCGATAGTTCCAAAATATTGAAACTGTTAGGGTTCTGTGTGCTTTCTAGATATAGAGTGAATCATTCTCTATGCTTTTGCTGTCTTAGGAAGAGCATCAGTATTTATGTGATCCATATAACCAGTGACAGTCAAATAATTCCTTATACTTTATATGTGGATTATTTTCCTACATTGTGTTAGAGAGGCAGCTACATGATGGAGTTCAGCAAACTGCATGAGCAGTCTTAATTGCAGTGGCTATAAAGTGTCTATAAAAAGCAGCAACTCTTTTAAATTCCGGAACTACTGCCTACACTTTTGATGTCAAAAATAATTGCAGGTGCAGGAAATGTTATGCGTAAGTAGTTGTTTTTGTTTAAAAATAATGATGAGTTAAAACAGCCCAACAAACACTCACTAGAAGCTGTTTTGTTAATGATCTTGTCGTATTTTATTGAATATCCAAATAAATAATAAAAAAAAAGTTAACAAAAAAGAGCTCTATTTGGCTGAGGCTCTCCACTATAGTAGAACTAAGTGGAATTTAAATTAACTGCTGGAGTTCAGTAGTGATTCTCTTCTATCCTTTGAACAGAGGGGATTTAAAAGGTGCAGTATTTCTATCTGACTTAAGCTTTTGTTGAGAAACCAAGGTAGGGCTGAGGTTTATACCTTAAACATGACCATGTATGCTGCTATTTTGTAAACCTTTAGGTGTGCATTGATCAAGCTTTTAGTAAACTGTGTCCTGGCTATTATTTTGATGTTAGTCTTCTTGAAACTTAGTGTTTCCAAGTGGTTTCCATCCAGAGCAATGCAAAACTTGATGAATTTGCGTGGAATTTACTTTTATGCTTGGGAACACAAAAAATTGAAACACTTCAGTAGCACATTTATAATTTTAACATATATTRCAGGAAAAAGAAAGAATTGCAGAGATGTATGTGTACTGGAATCATTAAGATGTTGACAGTGTTTTCTTAGATGCCTAATCATAAAACTTTGGCTTGCTGCTAGCCTTCTRTGAAAACTTTGCCAGCCTTGACTCTAAATGTTGTCTGTTTTTAGGATAGGGATGATTGCCTGCCTTTTTCAGTGGATTGTTTGCAAGTGCTCTGAGTCAACATTTCTAAACATCAGTAGGTAAAAAATCTGCAGAGATGAGTTTACAAACCATGTGATGAACAACAGGGAGGAGGAAGAGTTCAGAATATGGTTTTGTGTGTGTGCATGCATGTACATTTTGCTCAACTTATCATTACTGCTAAATTACATGTTGTTTTCCCATGTTCTCCTTTACGGATAATCCCTTGTTGCTCTGATGTCAGTTGGGTTTCTAGAGACTTGCTGTTTACATAAGTAGCAGATGATTGTAATGTATTTTGGGTTGATCCATTACATCTCGAATCATTAAAACACACAGCTGCTATTTGAAGAGCTGAAATCTGAGCACAATTTGCTGCAAGTCAGAAATCCCCATGAGTAAGAGTAGCCACATAAAGAGGTTGCAGCATAGCAGGGAATGCATGGAGCATCAGTGGGTAGAACACAGCAAAAATYTAAGCTCTCATGTTTTTTGGTGTGCTACCTCCTACACAAAGATTTGACAGCTACAGGTGGCTTATTGACTTCATAGTCTTGCACTAATTGACTGCCGGTTTYGATAGGGGAGCCTCTAACCAGTTAAACTCTCAGCAGGCACATAGGCAACTTGCCAACGAGAGTGTTTGGGGGAGGAGAAAACTCTTGGGTGAATGCCTCTCGGATTTGGCTGCCTGTAAGACGTGTGAGTTTTGGTGTGTGTGCTGTCACACACTTGAGTGAGCTCAAGTGCTCTGCTTCCACGAGGGAGAAAAAGGCAGCTGCTGAAAGTACAAGCTGGCAGGATCATGACAGACCCAAGTAGCCGAAAAGAAGGATTTAAAAAATGCCGGAGTGCTACATTCAGTATTGATGGCTATAGCTTTACAATTGGTGAGCCTGATTTAATTTGTCTTCTTTGATTTATTTTCTCTCTTCTCCTTCTTTCCTGTCTTTCTTAGTAGTTCCGGTAAGCATAGGTAAAAGGCAGCTGTTGACAACTGCCTTTCGTCAATATATACCTTTAAAATTTATAGATGCCCTGCAATTTTTGCCTGCATTGGTTTTGCATTCCATCTTCTATATTTTTTTTCTGCGCGAGAAACTTGACTTTGATATGCAGCCACTCTACATCTTTTTGCTGAGTTTTGGCACGAGTTCGCCAAGATGTTTGCAGTACTTTTGTTTTGGAACCTTGCCTCACGAAAGCCTAGGCTTCAGGATTGCATGATTCCAGCTTGCTAGCTGCATTTCCTTCATATGAGCCCAGAATGTCACCTTTGGGAGCTTTGGCTTTCTTCGCAATATTTTATTGTTTACTTAGCCAGAGTTTTCAAATTCTGTAACCTTTTGTCATTTCTCAGTTTGCACAAAGATATATATGTAACAGTTCTCAAACACAAGAAGTAACATTGCTGGGGCAATGAGAAATGTGAGGAAAGGTTAGGAATTTTAGGATGGATTGCTGTAGTTGTTTGAAGACTGCTGTTTCATGTTTCTGTTTGCTGCCTCAGGGAAAAGGGAAGCTTTTCAAAGTAACAGGGCTTTTTCCAATAGATTTGTTACACAAATGTTAAAATTTGAGGATTCTCTGAGCAGATTACTCTGCTGCAATTGCTTATCTTACTAGGGTGTGTGTGTATATATGTACCCCTATACAAATCCCTGCAGATCTTGGAAGCAAAGCAAGCTTATAGCTCATTTTAATTTTTAGATTAAATCCAAGTTAAAATACATGGATAACTTACATGTAACAATGAATCAAAATTCCTGTTGAATACCTTTAAGAAGACAGAGGTTCCACTTCCTTGCTATTGTGAAATCAGGAAAGTTTTTTCTGGATGATACTAAGATAACTGGGTCAAAATTTCATCTAATAATGATGTATACAAGCTTTTATTGGTGTGGAAGGAGATACCTGTTTAGTCCTCTGATTTATGGAGAATTTGTTTTGCGATCATTAACATCATGCAAACATTGAGCTTGCTGAAAAAAATTGGAGATGCGAATGTATGTTTCATTAAAATATCTTCACATAGTTAAGTACCTTAACAATGTGTTAATGTTCATTCAYATAGCATTTTAAAGGTGAAACTGCCAGGCAAATGGTATTTTTGAAATTTCTTTCTCTAATGGGAAAGCCCTCCACAGGTTATTGCAATATGCTCATTTTTGAACCCCCTATCTTAATCTCTTCTACTCTCACCATCATTATTAGTAGTGGGTTTTTATCAGTTTGTGTCAGTCTGGTAGATAAACATTTTCTTTTTGTTTGTATGTTGTTGTTGGTTGTTTTTTTTTCCAGGAACGAGCCAACAGGACTGCTTGGTTTGTTCCTCTGCTATCTGTATTGTTACTCATGCTCACAAGATAACTACACCAAATTTAGGATCAAATGACTCAGGTTTAGAACTGCAGCTTGTCCTGGGTAACCAAAAATGTTATTGTATTCCTTATGTATCAGTGCCCAAAAATTGTTACTGTCTCTTTAAGGCTCAGTGGTGCTGCTGGAACTGGAATTGCAGGGTAGGCAGATGTGGTGCCTTTTAAAAGATTGGAGTGTGCAGGCAGAGTGCCCTTTTTCACCCTTTGGCCTGCTTTCTCATTTCTTGCCTCACTTTGCTTCTTGGCTTTCGCCTTACAGCTGAGGTAGCATGRGCAGAGGCTTCCCTTTTGGGTTCTCTTTTTTGTGGTGGCATTTTGCTTAAGGAGGAGGTTGTTTTGGGCAGGTTTTTCTGGGCTTGCAACAGCAGCCACTGGGAAAAACCGTATGTTTGCAATCAAAAACTGTTTCAGAGTGAACTTTGCAAACTCTACCGGCAGCGCAAAGCTTGAGTTGGTGCCTGGGGCCGGGTCACCCTGTGTCAGTGCTGGGAGACTGTTTCTCTCTGCCCCCAGCACACCAGGGGCTCCGAGGATAGCAGCACCAACACTGGCGGAGTCCAGCGGGCAGCAGGAGGAAGTGGCAGGCAGGGGAGCTGACCTCACATGCGTCAGCAATTCTCATTTGCCACTAGAACTTCATAAGCTCCAACCTTCCTGGAAGGGTTTGCTGCCATCCTTTGTCTCCTGGACCACGTGGTTGCCTGCTAATGTCACCATCTTGTGGGGAGGGTCAGACACCATTTTCCTTTTGTCTCCTTACATGTGGTTGCCTGTGAAGGGCGCCTCTTGAAACGAGTATTTCCGGCATTTTGGGTTTCTCTTTGTTCTCAGGGAGTCTGTGAGGTTTAGAAATTTTGTATCTAGTGATTATTTACTGTTATTTTTTACCTGTTGTAGTTTTGCTTGTTAGTAAACTTATTTTTTCAATTATATCTATTGGTATTTCGTTTCTCCTTATTGGTGGAAAGAGATTGGTTAAAACAAAGGGGGTAAATTCATTTTAGAGTGTTCCTCTTTAAATTGTCTTGAAGAAAGACTCAGGTTTTTTCTGCTTCTTAGGAAAGTTGTCACATTGGAGCTCCTGTGCTATTTTCTTTGATATACATCTATATTTGATGCACACAGTGTATTGATTCTGTGATCTGTGCATTATATAAAATTTATTTTTATATCTGGGCAAGTGTACTTTGTATTGAGTCACATAACCAAAAACACTTTGTAAACGTGGTATTACCAGCACCATATGGTAGGCAGACCTAAATGATTCATGTATTTGTTATTTGTTATACTGAAGAAAATTAATCTATCCAAGAAATCCCACAGCGACATTGTTGTGACAGGAATGGGCTTAAATGTCTTTTTTCCATCAGATGAGAATTCTGTGTTTTGGATGCTACAGATTTTTAAGAATTTCTTGGGAAATGTTGAGCTGCTGCATCTGCTATTGTAATATTAGCTGACAGAGAAGGCTGATACCCTTAAGGAGTAGAGTAGTATTAGATTGAGAGAAAGTATCTTCCCTTTGGGTGCAAAATGAACTTTAGCAGTTGTCATGCAACATTTGCAAGTTGTTGTCCAACTATGCTCCAGACAGACCAGGAACAACACTGATGCCCGAAAAGATAGGCCAGAGATAAAACCCGATAGACTGCTGTCTATTGAGCAGGTATTTGTTTATTACAGCGCCGGTGCTGAGGGGGATATTTCCACCTAACTCACCCACCTTTGTCATGTGTCATGGCTTATTTATACAGTAGGTACTGCTGAATATTCCTATGTCATTACAACATCATCACATACGTGCCGGAAATAATTTACATACTGTTATGGCATGGCCATAAATAGTTCTTTTTCACTGCGCCTTCACGTCCCCAATTTAGGTGGTCTTGGTGGTCTTCTCTGATGAAGGCTCAAGGTCTTCCTCGCATCTGAACTTTTCAACTTTGTCTTGAGAGCATGTGCAGTTATGGTGAAATAATTCTTTCTGGATCCAACCGGTCTGAATTCTTTTACTTTGTGGATAATTGGCTTTATCTCTGCCAGCTTTTCATCAGTACGTCCTGTAGCTTTCCAGTATAGTTATACTTGACTAATTTATAGCTTTACTTGTCTGTCTTGAAACTATCCACCTGGTGAGTTTCTGCTTATTTAAGCACTAAGCAACTAATTAGTTACATACTGACTATTATATTGTATAGAAAGTTATGATATAGGTATAAAAAGTTAATTCGTGTTATATAGGTATATTCAGGTTATATAGGTATAAAAAGCTGTAATTCGGATAGAAAGTTATAATTCAGGTTATGTAGACATCAATACACTGGGAGTTTGAGTAGGTCCACGATGAAATATCTGTACTGTTAGAAAGGAAGTATGGTAAAAATTGTAACCCCTATCTTCACTCGTCACCTCCAGCTGCATGGTAGAGAGCACCTGGAGAAGGATGTGTGGTCATTCTCTCACTTCTTTTGGTGGACTTGGCAGTGTACAGTTTGCAGTTGGACTCAATGATCTTAAAGGTCTTTTCAAACCTAAATGTTACTATGAAGAGAAAACATTTTTCATTGATTCACATTTATACTAACTGCTAAGAAATTATGATCTTCATAGTGTTTTGAAAACTGATTACTAACAATGAGACGTAATGAAAATTTTAATGAAAATTAATGAAGGACCTGGGCCTAACATTGAACATGAAAGTATGAGGGCAAAGAAGAAGCCTAGTGCAAGAAGAGCTCCTTGCTGATGGCTTGSAGTTAGACACCCTTGTGTCTCTGGAGTTGGCCAGCATCTGCTCACACAGCAGAGCGATCTAGAGCAGCTTCTCAACTGCTCTGATTTTCACCTTGGCTGCTTACCATGCTGGTGTTGAGACATGAGAGCTGTGGAACTCTACACTTCCGAAGGACTTCATAGATCCCTACAGAAGAGGGGGATGTGCCATACCAGAAAGCCAAATGTATGACAATACTCAATAACTTTCTTCTATATGAAGAAACAAGGTAGTTGCAAATCCTTTTCCTCTAGATACAACAGTTTTGACAGAGACCCTGAGGAGGACTGGGGTGCACTGGCCCACTGAGGATTTTGAATATTTCGCTTTTACRGACTTCTTGCCCTGGTAGAGTGAGGTAAAAGGTGTATATTGGAGCCACAGTGTGAACCATTTAGTGGGACTATCCAAGAACATGAACATGCAATTTAGTTTGCTCTAGAAAGTTCAATATATCTCAGATGAAGGCTTCAAGATCTTTGTTTGCCATGGTTTATGTCAGCAAATTTCAGAGTACATGAAGTTTTATATACACAAGATACTGTATTTGAGCTCTTGTTTGACTTTAGCTACGTTTTCGTCCACTAAAATGTGACAGAGAGGAAGTTAAGGTGCTTTTTTCCCTGTGGATTGTCTCATCACTGCTGTGCAAATGAGAGACTACTAACTCAGAATTCCAGTAAGTGTTACTTGCTGTTGTAATTGACCTACTAGAAGTTCAAGACAGAGCAACGGCCACTGTCTTTAAACCTGGGAAAATGATAAACACAAATATTAGCAAGAAGATATTTTCCTTTTACATTTATCACATTTCTGTGACTAAGAGCTTAACTTCAGTAAAACTCTAGCTCTCTACTTAATATATCCAGAAGCATCTGGCAACACTGTTTGTCCTATGCAATGTATCAAATAATTTTTTTTAATAGATTTATAGAATGAAATGAAGTGGTGTGGAGTTCTGCTATAACTTGCTGGAAAGGAAGGATGTGGCACTGAAACACTTAGCCTAGCTCGCAGCAGCTCTTTGTAAATCTTGTAGATAACTTTCTTTATGAAAACACTGTCTCTATTTTGCATGTAAAAGCTCTCCCTCCAGTTACTATGGAAGGTCTGAGTTTTGCTTTGTGGTGCTTCTGGGCCCTATTTTGAAATAATTTTTTAAAAATGTGGTTTTCTTAATGTTGCTGGAGCTTCTCATGTTGCAGTTCCCTACTCGAAACCCATTTCAACATCCATTTCAATGTCACAAGTAGAACAGCCCTGACAGATAACTTTAGAAACACCTTTTTTCAAGGACACCTTTGCAAATCCACAAATAAGGCAGGTGTTGGGAGAAGATGCCTTCAGGCCCACACAGTGCATTTTCATGAAGATTTACTTCAATTCTACCCTCAGTTGCTTATAATAAAAAATGTTATTTTGAATGAAAGCACAGTGTAATTAGAAGGTGCTGGCAAATCTCTTGTTTATTCTGCATGTGCGTCACTCATATCTCTCAGACTTCAAGGGAAGTCTGGGAGAAATATTTGTCTGTGTGGTCTGTCCACTTTCAGAGAGAGGGGGAGGTATCTCTGCCTGCACACAATGTCTTTGGCCAAAAAGGTGAAGGGAGTATGTCTAGCCACCACTTCTCTTGTGAACTGTAGCCTCTCCTTGTCTTTGTATCTAAACTCTATAATTTTCTTTGTTGACATAGATAGAAAGAACAACGAAACTCCAAAAATGGTGTTTTTTAATTTTTTTTCACTCTCTCTCCTGATAAACCTTACTGAGAGCTTTTTTTCTCAGTAAGAGCTGATAAGAAGCACTGATGATTTCTGAAAGCTTGTAATGCAAAAATCTGAGTTTATTAAAGTAACACAAATAGTAAGCTTGCAATAGGGTGAGTTTTTTAATGTAATTTAAGGAAGTCTGATGTAGTTTTAAGACTATAAGGAATTAAAATTAACTTCCAGCATAGCCCTACCCCCCAAGCTGGCAGCAAATAGGTTGTGGAATAAAACTCTAAAGTTGTATGTATATTTTCCTGGTCCCTTCACTTCAGATTTTTATTTTAGTTTTAACCAGTTTTGTCTCTGTCTGAAAAGACACCTGAAAGATATCTGCATAGATTGCCATTCCTATGGGTGAGTCAGCCAGCTGGCCCTTTGTGTGGGGCGGATAGTCTCTGCTACAGTCATGGGCGATATGAATTCCAGCTGTTGGTGGATTTTATAAAAGGCGAGGGTGGTTAGAAACTGAAGCAGGTTGCCCAGGGAGATTGTGAATGCCCCAGCCCTGGCAGTGTTAAAAGCTATGTTGGATAGGGCCTTGAGCAACCTGGTCTAGTGGCAGATGTCCCTGCCCGTGGCAGAGGGGTTTGGTACTAGATAATCTTTAAGGTCCATTCCAGCTCCTATGGTTCTATGGTGATTTTATGGCATCTATAGAGTCTTGATATTACACTTACATCTTTGATGTTGCAGGGGTAGACTGCTGTAAGCTAAGTAAAGAGTCTTTGAAAAGAGCGTGGTGATAGTTCTTCTGTGGCAAAAAGCCTGGCAATGTTTTTATGGAGCTCTGCCCATTTGCCTTCGTGGATGTTCTGCCTTATCACTGCTACCTGCTGTTCACAGCTATGCCCTGCTGCCTGTATCTCAGCATCCAGAAACACAGCATTTGGGGTTATCCCCGTATCTGTCAGTTGTTTTGAGAGGTTACCATGCAAAATTGCACAACAGGCTCAGCAGCAGCTCACAAGAGACTGCAGATTCCTGTGACAGGGTCACATCAAAAGTGCTGTATCCCATCCTCCCCTTGATTTTATGTTTCTGCTAAAAGTAAAACCTCTGCTGCAAGTTTTGATTTGAGTGAATGGGCACCCCTATTCTCTGAAGTTGAGCTCCATACATGGGAAAGTAATCTCCAGAGCTCTGGGTAAGAAGAGATGTTAATCAATAAACCCACTATCACCCCTGTAAGGAAGTGTTTCTTTAATTAATTTAATGTGATTTTTTTTGGTAAGATTGGCAAATTACACGTGTCCAGGTTTTGGTGCTTGGTCACCTCTGAATCTAGCTGCAGAACTGATGTCACCAAAGGGTCTAAGTTCCTCGATGTATTGGGAATAAGATTCAGTAATGTAAAGTAGCTGTGAAAACTGGTCTTGTGGGGCAGAAGAGCCTCAAACACAAGGTGCAAATAGGGCAGAAGGTGGAGACACCTGGCGGGAGACGAGGACCCCTATTCACTTTACGTTGGATCCTAGACCAAGAGTTTGTCCCCCTATTCATCTTCTGTGAAGAAAGCCCTCTTTTACAGACAACAAATGATGATTGCTCCCTGCCAGGAGGGGCCCCATCTTACCATGGTGAGAAATAAGCTGGCCTCTGCTTTTGTTTTCTCTCTGATCTTTGGCCAACTATTACTGCTCCCAGTGCCTTCTGAATTGATGCAAAGATATTAATTTAAAAATTCAGATTTTCTAGAATCCTAGAGTTCAAAAGAAATAAAGAGGCATGAACCCTTCTGTGCATTTTGAGCTCAGTTTTAGGCAGGCGGGCAGCCAGGCCTGTTCCTGAACCGGCAGGATCTGACAGGAAGACCCTTCTGTCAAAACAGTTCCCTCTCCCACGTCAAAAGTCAGAGGTCTGCCTCCTTCTCCTCCTCCTGCTGCTATGATGATCAAAGCCTAGGAGCTTTAAAACTAACTGTCTTTGGGGATTTGTGGTTTTGCTGAAAATTTTCTGTTTTAAACCCTTGTGCTCTACTAATTGGTCTATTGTCTTGATGCAGTGTAAATACAAGCTAATTTTTCCTGGTTCTGTAGCTTTGCATGACTAATAAAGCAAAATGCTCCCAGACATATCGTTCACTTATTTGTGTATTAGTGCAAATCRAGTGAAGAGGCAGAATCCTGATCAGCAGTAAATCTGCATCACTCCTCTGCAGTTGAGAGAATTGCAGTGATTTAAATGAGCAAAAGATCTGTCCTGGTCTTTTCCAGTTAAAGTGAAAGTTGCTGTATGTTAGAGAAGGAACTGCCCTACATACAAGGCAGGCAAATAAATCATGCAGCTTTTCCATGGCTTGCTTGCAAGACTTCCTCAAGGTTATGCTGATATGATTTTGCTCCCTATTTCTCCCTGCTAGGTGACAGAGCTTGTATCTAACAAACCTGATGAAACTCGATTCTAAATTTCTAATAGCTACAGACTTGAACTTTTTAGGACTGAGAACCAAACCCTCATGATTACATTCAACAGGTTTGTGCTATGGCCGCATGGAAAGTTAGAGGTGTGGTGCAGGGAAGGTTGCAGTAATTACTGAACAGATACACTTAATGAAGTCTCTACTGGCTTCCCAGCTGGTAAGTAGAGTGGTGCACTGGAACAACACGAAACAGTCACTTGGGTCGTTATGACACATCCTCCCTCTTGTTGTCATAGCAGCTGCAATCAGTCCCCTGAAAATTTTCTTTAGGTGCAAGCATCATCTCTTTCCGTTAGATGGCAGTGCATGGTTAGTCTCTTGCTGCTGCTGCTGCTGTTGCATGATGCTACATCTTATTTCTGTTGATTCAGTACACTTTCCAATCACCCCACTCCTCCTTCTCACTGTTGTGCAGAGAGATGAAACCTGTCAAGTGTATTGGGAAAGGGAAGAGAGTAGACAACTTGCTCAGTCAGTACCACTTAATTCAGTTTCAACTCCAAGTACCTCTTCTACTTGAAGTAGATTTATAGCCATTGGAAATGAGAATAAGGACACTGGATTCATGTTGCATGTCCTTTCTCTTTTAGTATTTACAGTCAAACCTTATTAGGAGTGAAAGCTTTCCAAAGTCAAATTTTACTAGTTTCTTCCCCAGGTATGTGTGTAGCTGAGGTCCTTGCAGTTCTCTTATGTGGCATGCTGATTGCTTTTTATGGACTCACTTCTTCATATTCTTTTTTTTCTTTCCATTTCTGGCTCTTGCATTCTTGAACTGTGGTAATGGATCTGGTCCCCAAAATTTATACTAATGTTTTCCTCTTTATGCTCTATAATTTTCTCTCTTTTGTTTTGTACTTTGTGAATGCCAGTGTGATTTAGTTTGAATGGTGTCAGCTGAAAACTAAGATTTCTTACTCTAGTCTCCACACACAGCTAATTACATACAGAAAATTTCCAGGGAATTTTTTTTATTGCTAGTAGAGCAAGCTATTTAACACCTTTGGAAACTGACTTAAAGTAAAAATTATAAATATGTTAACTTTCTCTGAAACTACTTACAGTAAATTTTGCTCCGTTTAGAATACTGAGTTTGTTCTTTTTTTTTTAAATGGATCCTTAGACGAARACAAATGATTTACACATATAAGGCAGACACCCTTATGAAAACCTAAAAGAAGGTTTTCATTCAGGCCATGATTCTGTTGTTAGAGGTGCACATGAAACCTTACTGTAGTAACAGGACATTCCAAACAAGTGGTCTTCAGTTAATTGCAGGATGAGAAGCTCTGCTGCATAGTGATAAAATGTGCTCCATGATTAAATGACAGTAATTGCTATTTTCATCGAATGTCAAGTCGTTGCAATTGCAATTGTAACATTCTAGGCAGTGAGCAAAGAATGGAAATGCAAGGAGAAAAAGGACTCTCTGAAATTTATAGGTGCTATAATATGTAGGTGCCAGTGTATAGGTGCTCCAAGTGCAAAGTGTGTTTTCCTCTCCCATTAAACCTGCCATTTTGCAGGACAGAAGGTTTATGCTCTATGTGGTATGAATAGCAGAATACAAAGCCGATTTAATTGATATTGATTTACTCCCCTACTCCCAAATCTGTGATTATTACCAAATAAGTATACTGTTAATAGTCACTATTTCTCATGGAATGTACTCTGAAAAAGGCATCTTCAGAATGTACAAACCTTATTTTGTGGCACTGTACAACATTTTATCAGTCTAGAGGAGGGACCTGGTCTTTTCTCCCAACTGCTGGCCATTGATTTAGACAACCCATGTTTTTTCCACCTTGAACATTATCATTAATTCAGAATTACAGATCTTTCAGGCCAGATTATGTTCTGATGCTTGCAGCCCTGGTTACTCAAAATATAATTTGGCCAGAAGTGGGTATTAATTTTTTTTCAAAACTACTGTTTAAGCAAATCTAAGAAATCTCCAGCAAAGCCGAGGAAAAAAGCCCAAAACCTTCTTTGCTTGCCAGAATCTGGAATTTTAAAATACAAAGTGACAATCAGAGCTGATTTCAATCTGACTCATAGGCAAGGTGATCTATATTTTATAGTCTGTAGTATATATGGTGTATAATAAAAAAAGTATTGAATATACGTAACTGCTATGGTGCATAATGGACTGTGGTAGATTCTGCCGCTGCTCCTAGGAAAGTAAATAATTTTTTGGCATTAATTTACAGAATCTTATTTCATGGCTCCTCAAATAACAAAAGCAGTGGGATTTTCCAGAGCATCAGCTGCTGGCTGACTCTGCTGTTGCAAAAGTCAAGAAAGTCCAGAACAGGACACCCTGTGCTACTTGTGAAAATCCTTTTGCAGATTAAGAGTTAATTTTTTTCTCACAACCTCGATAGAATTCCAGCAGAGAATACCTAATGACTGCCGCTAATCTTAGCTTCTAGATGATTGTTTGCTTTCATAAATTATGCAGCATATTTAGATAACTGATAATGAACATCTTGCTTCACTGCAATGGAACTTTCGTGGTAGATTCGAGCTGAAAGGGTTTAGTGACATTTGGGTGTATGTTCTGCAAAAAACAATTGATTTGTTTTCATGCTGTGAATTTCTGGCTTTGAGAGGTGGATATTAATGTAGTTGCTTTATGTCTTCTCCCTATTAAACCTAGATAGAACTGACTACATAGAAACCTCCTGCCTCACAGTGCAAAGCCACAGCATGCTGATATGTGTTGCTGCTGGAGCCTGGAATACTTGAGCAATGATTATACTAGATAATAAGCCTCCCTGGTTGAATGGGAGGTGCAACAGCTCCTCTCTTATGACAGACACTGATTGCTGGTGCCTTTACTTCATCTGACTGTGAAGTTGAGTCCTGTCCTCTTGGTGAGCTCTGCTGCAGGAGTAACCTCTGGGAGAGACACAGGACACAGGCAAACAGCTAGAGGAACCCTGAACAAACCATTGCTGTTTAAAATGTCACCTAGGAGTCATCACAGCAGCCTGGGGAAATAATGGGAAATTCTGGCTGTGTTAAGTGTTGTACGTGAGTTTCACTAGGACAGGCTGAAGCTGTAGCTTGAATATGGATCCAGGGCAGATTGTGTTAGATCCTGTCACTGAGCAAATGCCTCAATAATCTGTTGACTTTCCAGCATTCCTACATTTCCCAAGTATGAACAGGTTATTACTATTACAGTTGCTAGATGGCTTCATGATATTATTCCTGTCTCTATGGCTAATGCTTAAGGCTTAATTGTTCTTGAGTCAATGGAAATCTCAGTACTGATTATGGGAATTACAGCACTGCTGACAACTTGGAACAACTTGATCCTGGAAGACACCACCCCTCTCTGCTTGACAACGTGATCTGAGTAAATTTTCCTTCATGGGAGAATATTTTTTTCTTTAGTGGTGTTTACTGCCTTATGTTCCCGTCTAATGCTTCCTATTAATCAGAATTCATTGTGTGATTTCAGTAAAGTGGCATTTTTGAAGTGAAATCCTGTGTGGCTACTTGTCATTTACTTTCTGCTTTGGTTGGCCTAGTTGCCCTCTGAAGCAGCAACAATAATTTGAGCCTTCTGTTTTATTAGCTGTCATTTAAGCAGCACTTTATGGACATACTGAAGTTTCAGTCCAGAGACAATGAAAAATGAATGAAACCTCTAGAATGTGTTCCCAGCTGGTTTTGTGTTTGTGTTGTATTCAGTCACATCACTTGATGTCTCCTAAGTTGTCTGTGGCAAGCATTTTGTCCTTTTGAGTAGTTTTTAGCTTTGATTATTTCAGTGTTTATCAAGCAGATAAGCCTTCTTGGGGTACACCTCTATCTTAGGTCCCTAAGCCAAGACACAAAGGAAATTTAGCCTTTGATCACTTTGGGGAATTTTGCTTGTAATGCATAGGTGCTGTTACAAACATCTTTTTCAGTTGGGAAGAAAAGGATGTTTACATGTTGGTGAAATGAGTGTTACACTGGAAGGAACTGGGAAGATTTTAGTCTTGGACTTGCATGTCTTTACCCAGTTCCCATCGCCCTCTCTCCCATTTGAGAGTCAGATGCCCTAGTCCTGCCGCTTGATGGCCCTGCTGCTAACCAAGAGGAGGAGACTGAGTTTTTTTATAGTATTTCAAAGGAATCTGGAGGAAAAAAAGGGAGAAGACAGGACATGATTTGTGTGCCAAAATCTCCCTCGATGGCTTTGCTAAGACTAATTTGTGTTTCTTAAGAAAATGATATTGTACCTTATGGACCTTGCACTCCTAAATCCAAATGAGGCAAGTTGGAAAATACATTGGAATTTTTGAGAAGAAAGGAGCAAATAGCCTAATACTTTAGTAATTGTTAAATAGTCTTCTAGCCAAGCTTACTACTCCAGAACAAAGCAGAGAAAAAAAAATTTGGGTACACAAAAATTAGTCTTACCCTACACAATTATTTTTTAATTTCATTCAATATATTCCTTTTCATTTTTAAGATTAGTGTGATGTACTTAGTGGATTTATCACATCCAGTAAATTCCCTATACAGATGGCACATGCTATGTTTGTCCTCATCACTACAAAACATTTATTCCCATTTGAAATAAACTGATTTTTGAAGTCACTGAGCAGCATTTGAATAGTTAATACATTTGTGGCTGCTGTATGAAGTCACCTTTGGCCACTCAAAATGGAACAAAGCACTGAATTTTTGAAATTGTGTATCATAGCCATCAAACAGTTTTTGGTAGCTAAAAAGAAATAATTTTTGTAGTACTTTAAATTTTCTTTTGTTCTGCATTCTTTCATAATGCCTGTACTTGTATATATAATTTCATATTTCTTAAACAGCTATAATCTGCAGGAAGGATTGGCAATTGAGCCATCACTTAGTATGGCTGCTGAAGAACAAAACAGCAGCAGTTCCCAAACTTGTTAAAAAATAACAGTGAGAAACAGGAATAATTAAGGAAGACAGGATTGAGAATTTGGCCTGTATTCGTTATTCAGTCTAAATCCCTAACAATGTTGGTGGCGAGAGAAAGGAATTAAAAAATATGCCCAAGTTACTTTATGTTTGAGAATGCAGCTGGTATTTTGCACGACAATAATTTTTTTTAAAGGAAAGAAGAATTTGCTTTACAGTTCGTTGTGGCTGGAGGGCTATGTGCTACAGTACTTACTGGTGAAGTGTCTAATCTGGTAATTTTGCTCCCCCTTGGAACCCAGCAATCAAAAGTGGGCAACTATTATTGGTATTATTCCCTCTTCACTTCTTTGCTGATGTAATTCATGCTGTCCTAAGGCATTCTTTGATCTCTGAAATTTTGGGACAGAGATGAACAAAGCAATAAATGGAAGACAGACATAGTTGCAGAAGGTGGTAGATATTCACAGAGGCACAAGGATAAAGTGGTCAGCATGAGGCATGGACCTTAGATGTCACTTAGGTTACAAAATATGCAATTGAACTTCCTCAGTGAAAGACTTTGTTTAAAAAAAACCTAAACCAACAGCAGCAATCAACCAAACAAAAAATCTGAAAGAGAAAAGTTAGAAGTGACAGTGTAAAATAATTTTTAAAAGACAGCATGTGAGAATATTATGTAAAAAAGCATGGAAAACCAAAGAAAATCGTTGAAGGCAGTAGTTAAGTGAGAATTATTTTGAGCTCAGTCATGCATTTCCATGTGATTAGTCCCATTACAATAAATTAGAGTACTCACTGCTGCAAGAGCTGCCAAATTAGACTTTTTGTAATGCTAAGTTTTAAAATAAACAAGATACTTTACTCCAGGAGCTCAGTCTAACAACTCTTTAGTGCTACACCCAATGTGTTTATGAAGTAGAGTTTTTGTGGGTTTTGAAAGTTCTCTATTCCCAGTACCTTTCAGTAATATGGGCARATGCTTTCACTGAGGTATCCATATATATGTTATGCCTCCTCCCGCTTCCTAGGATGCATCTCAAAAAATACGAGAGTTCAGTCGTCTCTGAACTACTCCGTATATTCAAACTCCTTCCTCTGCAGAAAGGTATTGCTGTTAAGACCTTTTAAAGGAGCATGGATTTAACCATCTCTGTATTGCACCTGCAGCATCCCTTGTATTGAGGCTGAAGGCCTTATACCATTGTCACGAAGATTATTGAAGATACACATACCTTCTGCCGTGCACTTGCAGGGCTGGCAGCTCCTGCTCCACCAAGAGGCCAGAACAGGTTTGTCCTGATGTTTGCTTTGTTGCACAGACTCAGCATTCGCTGGGGCCTGCTTGCCTTTGGAGTTGCTGAAATAACAGTGTCTCTAGAAAGACATAAGGGATTTTTTTCCATCCAGTATCAGGGATGTACCTTAAAAACCATGGTGTCTGTTGGGAGATGTGGGGGAGACGTAGCTTGTATTATTGCCTGGTCTGCATGGTACCTGCAATGGAGTAACTTACAGTATTACTAAAAAATGAATTGCTTTTCACACGAACCAACCAACCCAAAGTATTTTTCCTTGGCTAATGTTTCGATTTAAAGGGCCATATGTAACTTTTTAACTAATTCTGATATTGCGTATTAGCCAGTGTCAGTGTTTTTGCTCAGGGCCTTCACCAAGGACCTTCCAAGTACAGTGTGATAAATGCTCTGACTCAAACCTTGGATCTTTTCTCCTTTTATCACAGATTGACAGCAAATGGTTGTGAAGATTGGTGAATCTTTCAAATATATAAATTCTAAATTTATGTAGCACTAATGATGCCTAAAATTAGGAGTACCTGAAATAGAGACTGTGGATAGTGGATAAAAGTATGAATTACAGTTCCAGGTAATGAAGTAATATTCCCCCATTCACCCCCTCCCAATTCACTTTTGTTTATACTTAGACCTAGGATAGTGACCTTGTTTTCCAGGATAAGAGAGAATGTTTTAACAAGAATGTGAAGCACGTAATATGGAGTTCAGAATTACACACGAATACAGTGCAGGTTTAGAAAAATCCAAAAGCTAATCGTTAAGGCATCACTAAGACAAAACTCTCTTCTTTAAGGTGGGAAGACAGCTTTGGGGAAAGAGTATTACATTATACTGGTCACTGCTTTTATGGGTATTGGTAGTTTATGTGAAGTAAAACTGGTAACTTTGCACATACTTCCACTGGCATTTTTTACATCTGAAGTGCTTAATGGTTTGGCTCTATTTGCTTTGATGTGGAGATTTAAAAGAAGGAGTTAAAAAAGAGTATTTCTTTTTAAATGCAGAGGATATTTGTGTGAGTAAATCCTTTTGCATCACAACCAGAGACCAGTTGCTAGAAAAGTGCCTCTGAGAACAGCTGTCTGCTGGTACTCACCAGCAGATTGCCAGTGACAGGGAACTGTGAAGCCGCACTTGGTTTCTGTATACACAAGAAGTTTCGATAAACACTTTAGTCATGGCTCTGAAATTCAGTTTCTTGAAACAACTGTATTGGATGGCATCATGTTACCAGCCCACCTCTGTTACAAGCTATAGAAAGCAGACAAGCTGAAAAGAAAAAAGACTGGTGGTTGTAGTCCCAGCGTCTGCACCAGCAACTTATGAAGTAGTGTAGTGTTACTGTATGGTATGGTTGACTTGCTGTATTGATTATTAATGAGAGGGTTATTTACCAGGATTATCTTTTGCAGTTTTTTGCACATGTTGTTCTTTATTTGTGAGAAACCCTTCCTATTTATTCCACTGGGCAGGTGAGCCAAAGCAGCATTAAGTTTTGCTAATTAAAGATCAGATTTGATTTAATGACTTGAAGGTGGCAAATTCTGCCCTCTTCTTGGCCTGCTCTCTGAAGCACAGGCACAAATGCACAGGGTCTGTTTGTACCCTGGTTTTAAGGTTATGAAGTGCTCCCGGGCAGGATTTATTACTCAAACATTTGGATGCCTGAATGGAATCCTAAAATAGCTTTTAAAGTCCATTATATCTGATCCCATGCTGCTTAAAAAGTACATGAAGAGTGCATGCACTGGTGCCAAAGTGTATATGTGGGAATCCTCAGCAACACCTGCAAAATGACCATGAATGAAGGAAGCTAGAAACTCAGTGCACTTACGTGAAGTGAACCATTTTTGCAATATTTATAGAGCCATGGAGGTGTTCACATTCAGCCTCCTGTTCCTGAAGTGCACAGAAGAGGGAGAAGGGACACTTCTCTGATGATTAAAACTGAGTTGATGAACAGTTACGGGGAGGCATTATGGTGAAGACTCTTCAAAAAAGAGGTTATAATGCTCCTTTTCTACTGTCTGTTCAAACCCGCTGGTGTTGGTAGATGAAAAAACAGTGAAGTGCGGGGCATTTTCTGCTATGTGGCACATACAATAGTCATCTATACAGGATTCCTGTGATTAAAAGAGCTAGCAGGTCTGTCTGCCTCTGCTTGTCTTTCTGTCAGCATGCAGCTGAAGTGCTGATGTTTTTGGGAAAGAAAGGAATTTCTTAGGCCTCATTTTGAATATGCRTGTTTGTATTTGTTTGAATTTATGAAAACAGAAAGGTAAAGAAACTATGCAGCAACTGTACGAAAATTTAGGAGAGTTATAAATGACCAAAGGTATAAGGCAGCGAAGACCTGGGGTTTAAGGAAGATCCAAATAGAGGAGTTGTAAAGGCATCATTCACACTTAATTTCTTTCCTTGTTTAACTCTTTTACCTGCTTGGCTTTTTTGAATTTCATGGGGAAACATTAGCAGTGATACATAGGAAAAGAAGAATGGGAAAAATTACGTGTTAGGAAACAGATATGTCTCCTCCAGGGGAAACACAGAACAAGGTGTGGGGTTCCTAGCATATGCTTTCTCAAGTGTTATCTAAGTGTGCTCTGAGTCACCTCTGGGCTTGGATGATGCCTGAGGCCCCTTCCCGTCCAGGGAGGGAAGGAGAGCAGGCATCAGAGGAACTTCCGGAGAAGTCCCACTCACAGGCATAAGGCTAAATCTGGAACCCTGGGACTGCAGAATGAAGTAGAAGGGCAAAGGAAATGGTGTATAAATGGTCCCTATTGAAAACAAGGGAAATGTTGCCATGTAAAAACAAGTATCTTGTGAATAAAACTTCCAGAGACTGCGTGTTTGAAGTTCCTTTGAAGTGGAATCTCCTAGGTAACCAAGACAGAGCCCACAGCATGTTTCTGTTCTGCAGAGTACKACCTGTCCATATGTAGGAAGATATCTGATGGAAACCTGAGTGGACAAAGTGATGATCCCAGGGGTGCATACAGCTTAAAAATTAAAATAGGATGCTGGAAAAAATTATGAAAATCACAGCAAATTGTGAGTTCATATCTTGAGAAATAAAACTCAGAACTGCCTATTTTTTTTCCGTCATYTCTTTGTCTGACATAAACTTAACTGAAATCAGAGGCAGTGGGTCTTCTTTTTTCATTGGCTTTTGGAATAGACCCAATGAGAGAAAATGTAGACAGAGCCTGCTACTGGAAATGCAGATTTGACTTATAGTTAACTATCTCAGCCATGCTTTTGCTGGACCCTCTCCAGTGTCTCCATCTCTCTCTTGCACTGAGAAGTGCAGCACTCCAAGTGTGACCTTATCRGTGCTGCATACTAGGGAAGTATCACCTCCATTGACCTGCTRGCAACACTCTTAATGAAGACCAGGACACTGTTAACTGCTTTTGCTGCTAAGGCGAGTTGCTGGCTCATGTTCAAGCCCAGCTAGCCATCTCACCCATCAATGAGGCCAGGCTTTGCACCTGGGCATGATGCTACTGTGACATCTCCTTTATGAACCTCTAGGCCAGGGAAGAGAGAAATTGTGGCACTGCACAGTGTACTAGCTCACTTCAGGTATTCCAGCTGGAAAACGTACTTTTAGGCTGCACTCCTGTAGCTCYTCTCCAGCCTTGATACTTACCATGGCATTGGGTTATGTGTTGGAAACAGGGCTGCTGGACAGAAGGTGTGCACATCTGTGCTATAACTGCTGTTGAGGAAATCAATCTAATACTGCATGACCTCTTCTGTTTTGTGGCACATATTTGCCAGAATTAGGGCAGCTGAAAACTGTCCAGGGCAATGAGGAGTAAAAGCAAATGCAAAGTACTGTGGTTTGGTTTTTTATCCTTTGAATATTCTGTTACTGACAAGGTAGCCTAAGACACTGTCCTGGAGTGATCTATTATGATAATCTATTCTATAATCCTCTGCTTATGCCCAAAACTTGTTATTGTTTTCTCTTCCCACACCCCACCCCCCCCCGCCCCCCGCCTTCCTGGCTTGTGGGTATCATGGTATCACGTGAGCCTGGCTGGGATTTCGGTGGGGCCGGAGCTGGAAGTTGCTCTCTCCCAGTGCGGGGGTCCAGGAGGATGCGCCCTCTTTTCTGGTTTGGGAGGCAGGAATTCCTGCCCTCTCTTCTGGTTCCGGAATCGGTACTTGTGGGCTGCGTCGACAGAAAGATGAGACCGGAGCTGTTTTGTTTTCTGCCGTACCCGCTGCCCTGCCTCGCCCTGCCGTGCCCTGCCTCGCCCTGCCGTGCCCTGCCTCGCCCTGCTGTGCCCTGCTGCAGCGGCTGCTGCCCAAGAGTTGAGACCGGGGCCGCTCCCACCGGAGCCCTGGCCTGCAGCGTGTTGTTTTTTTTTTCCTGTGGCGCTGAGCCACGTGGTTTTTCTCTCCTTGGCTGACRTAGTTTTTAGCCCAAGCAAAACACTTTTCCTTCTTCCCTCAAYTGGAGAAGCTGGAGCARCATTTCTTTAGTTGCCAGGASCTGAACTGAGCAGGCYGTTGCTCTGAAACCAGAAGGACCGGGATCACTGAGAGTGGAGTGGCTCCYCACSCAGCCCCAAGCCCTGGGAAGCCAAGCTGGGGAGAGAAAGCACACCAAAAGGCTCCAGCCCAGCTGTTTTTGCCTGCTGTGAGTGCCTTGGGAGGGAAAAAAGTCAACACTAGGTAGCCACCGGAATTTTTTCTTGGCTACAGGACTGCTCTGTGGGGGTGGGGGGCCTGCTGCCCCTTCACGTGGTTGGCTGGCGCCATTTTTTTGGACCACGTGTTGGGAAAGGTGTGTTYGTCCTGCACTGCCTCCACTCTCTGGACACCTTTTTTGGGTTTTTGTTTCTGGGTATGTGTGGGGAAGTGGGTTTTGACAGTTTAGTGCTTAACAATTATTTACCTTTTGTTTTCCCTTGTCTGGTGGGCAGGCATTCTGTTTGTTAATAAACCGTTAAATTTTTTTTTCACTTTCATCTATTGGTACTCATTCCCTATTGGTGGAAAGAGGATTTTTGGAAAACTTTTGGAGAGAAAGACTCAGTCCAAAGAGTTGCTCTCTGAAATTTGTCTCAAAACCAAGGCAGACAACTTCGCTATGCATACAAAGGCTCTAGCACTTTTAATTCTTCAGGAACAACTTGTTTACACCTGGCTGTACTAAGATCATGAAGAGGCATGCTGTTGCYGATAGTTTTCAGAACCTTTCTGTCTTCATAGTGGATGAATTTACAAAAGCTCTTAATGAAGTGGCAGCTGAGGCTCTGCTGTCAGGTCTGATACAAGCACTTGAGAACTTACGTCTCTGTGATCCTTAAAAGTAAGACTTGCACTCCCAAAGCATCATCTACTTTTGTATCTTAGTATCTTAGTACTGACGTAGGGTAATGTCTGTATCGGTCTTCTATTTCCAGGTAGTGGAAGTGCTTGTTTAGCTGAGAGAGGATGCAATTGTATCACTGTCAATTTAAGTACCTATTAATATAAGTGCTCTGGAACTACTGCAGTTTTTCCATGCTACAGAATCATKGGATTTGCTGCAGCACAGAATTTTATGACCAAAACGTTTTATCAGAGCTGGCAGGTACTTGAGGTTAAGAAGGTTTGTTGCTCTGTTATGGTTATGGAATAATTTATTTTGAAAACCAGTTCCTCTGGGAAACAGGAAACCCCAAACCTCACACATATCGGGGCTGAATTTCTGGTCTAGCATTRTTTTATCTTTGCATAGGTCAGAGAGGTGTGGATTTTTTGGTGGTTTTTTTTTTTAGTGTTTGGTTTGGTTTGGTTCTTTGTTTTTTTTTTAAAGATCACTCTATTTCATCCCTGCAGCACACATTGTTTCCTTTTTTTGTGTGTTCAGCAAGGGAATAAAGGTACCAGTGAGATATTAGCAGGAGGCCTCATTTACTGCTATTACAAAATTCAAACCTAAAGGGTCACAGCCACAAGAGCTAATTGTCAAACTGTGCTCTACCAATGGAAAAAAAAATGTTTTCATGGTAACTTTCTAATGAATCTGCTTGAGAACCTTTCCAAGAAGAACTTTTCCCCATCAGATTAGACATTTGTGTGGTCAGGTGGCTCCTATGCTGTAGCTATAACTGCACATGGTATTACTGGTAGTTTCTACACAGCCCAAATATTTTCAAGGAGAGAGTCTCAAGCACGATTTGTACAAGTAGCACACATAACAAGGTCAGGGCAGGATTTCACTTAATTTAAGGTATCATCATCTGAGGTAATCATGTTGGCTTCCTTTATAATCAATGAAGAGAAATAGATTCTTGTAAGGTATTGTTCATCTGACCTATTTTAGACATCAGTCTTAGGCTGAGCTGAATCATGCCCTAGAAGTGACATTTTCTTTCTGTTGTCTATAAAGGGAGCTTGGATGACTATACCACAGTTGTTAATATCTACATCTGGAGAGATGCCCCTCTCACTCCCCATATGTTTTTGTGATCTAGAGGTCTAGAAAATACGCCTCTAGGAAAAAAAGGTAGAATAAATAATTATACTATGTCAAAGATAAAATGAGGGACACCCATGTAACGGTGCTCAAATACATAAGTCATTTGAGAAGAAGGGAAAAGAGATTGAAYTGGACAAAAGGAGTAGGTTGAACATAAGGATAGTGAAACACTGATGTTTCACTTACAGTTACTGAGTATCTATGGTTTTTTTGGAAACATTCCACAGTTTCTTTCATCTCCCAGCACACTGCAAGTTCCAGCCTTCTGCTTTAACAGAAAGGTACTTACTGATATTTTTTCCTGCTGTCACAACAACACACACTTGTATGCTCTCATTTTGTTTCTCAAGAATGTATTAAAAAAACCCAAGCAACAATCTTTTACTTTTATCCTCTTTTTTATTTTCCCCCTTCATTGTAAAGGGATTTTTTTTAAGCAAGGGCTTTTATGTTGTGGTTTTTTGAGGGAGTGCTTGCCAAAAATTTTTGTCCACCTAGAATACAAGAAGTGTTGTACAGTATTTGAATGGAAATAAAACCTGGAGAAGATAGTTAAAATATCAGAAAAGCAACAAAAAATGCGTATTTAATTTTTAAAAACCAAAGTGCCTCATTGGACATTAGGGGGATGTCATGTGAAAAGGGGATGTTTCCTTGACCTTTAATGGGGAGATGTACTCAACCCTTAGTGTTTAATTTGTCTGTCARTGCCCCAGGAAAGTCGAGTCCCTTGTGCCTGACCAGTCTGTCAGCATCCCATTAAGASGACCCTTCATTGAGCAGTCCTGCTGGATTGGAGGGTGGTTTGAGTGACTTAGTCAGAGAAATACACCAACAGCATAAGGGAGACCCCTCGGTGAGTCTTCCTCTTTATGTTACCCACTGCCAGCGACTGCTAGTGCCTGTGAAGGACTCACACTAACAGTTTCTAGAAAAGCACTCTTTGTTAATATAAAATTGTGACAGGTTAAGGTTCGAGGATTGTCAGTGATAGCATCTGACTGCAAAAATATATTCAAAGCAATACATGGACAAGCTCTAATCCCCAGTAAAAGTATTCAGTGTGCACAGAGTATGACTCTTACCCTACAAGGGAGAAGAGAGGTTCAGCCCATCAATTGATGCCAGCAGTTATGATGGAGTCTTCTCTAACTTTTCCCCCAGTCTTGACTCACTTTTATATTATTTCTTTGTGTTTCTTCCCCATTCTTGACTTACTTTTATACTATTTCTTTGTGTTTAGGTGGAGCTTGAGTGACTGGTCATGCATACCTTTGTTACTGATTGGTGTAAAATTATCTTTCTTCACTTTTAAAGATACARTCAAAAAGAATATAGASCATGAGCCCAGTGAGGGGTGGTCATACCCTGGAGGCGGGTAACTTCTGGATGGAGGTGTGCGTTAATATTACAATTAGGCTATAATGAACTATAATGAATTAGGCTATAGATAAAGTTCTGTCTGAAGAAAGCGATTTCCCCACAGCTGTTGGCTCAGCAGCAGGACATCTTCCCCTATCTCCCCTGGTTAACAGGTGTTATGTGGTTTATCAGCTGCAAAGTACCATTAAGTTCCCTTCCCTGCAAGGATTTCAATAGAGACTGGCTGTGGTGTCTCCACTCCACCCTCCATTCCATCCCCCTTAGTGGGAGCTTAGAGTTCCAGATCATATATGTAGGAAATCATCATGGAATAGGTTTTGAGCATGCCAAACACATTCCATCCAGGGAACAACAACTATATTTTACCCTATAATTTCTGTAACTTTATAACTTATATTAGGATGCAAATGTAACTTCTCAGTTTCCTCTAATTTTACCCCCAGCCATCTTTCCACAGGGGAGATTTCACATGGTTCAAAGCAATCAGCAATAGTGCTATTAAAAAAAACGGTTTAAAACCTCTTTCTTATTCCTCTTGTTCACSTGTTGTATTAACGGGGATATTTGGCAGTGAGATAATTTGAAATGTGAAGTAAGAACAATGCATGTTCTTACTCTGTGTATTGCTTTTTTCGTCCCTCTTTACTGGTAGAAGTGAGTCAATCAAACCAAAGTTTTCTGAGCAGTTCAAGGTGTTTCAAGCCACTGGTACCATTGAAAGAAGTAGTTCTGCCATATCCCTTCAACATGTTTCTGCATTCTCATCACCTTCAGCCATTGCAGATCATACTGTGTCTGGGAAAAGCGCCAGAGCTAGGAATTGATCCTGGATAAAATTAGTTTCTTTACTTTTCTTTTGGTGTCATCTTGGTGCAGATTAGGAAATAAATGGAAGATGAAAAGATAGGACTGCCTCTTTTGGTCACTAACTTCAGATGTTGGTGAAAGCAGGAATCCAGTTGTGTGATACTTGTTTATTTTGACTGCTTTGTGGTCAGTAGTTGCTTYCTTGGTCAGTAGTTGACATCTTTTACTAACTTTGCCAAGGGTGCGGTTTAACTATAATTTTCCTTATTACAAAGTATAATTTAGGGAGCAAATGATACTATAACAAGAAACTAGATTTTGATCTTCCTTTGTTTTCATGAAGGCATCTTCTGAAAACCAAGGACACTTGACATTCTTTTAATGATTTTAGAGTGGCAGTGGCAGTTTAGACCCGCTCCTGTGAAATTGCTAAAATGAATCTAACTAATATGTGTAGGCTTGCTGTCTCTCATCTTCCATGTATTTATAGATGAAACAGTATTTAGATTCATTGCAGTGACTGCCTGCTATTTGGAGAGCAAGCCATTTGCTAGTTGACTCACTGAAAGGAAATTTAGCAATTGGGATGGCAAACAAGGGTGCTACTACTCTGCTGTGTACRGAGCTACTTCAGACTGTAGTTTTTACCATTACAAATACAGTTGAGTTTCTTCTAGAAAGAAAAGACAAAATATTACCCTGCTTACTAAAGTGTAGGTTACAAATACTATGATTTTGTTTTTGACAGCTGAGTTCTGTCATTGTGTCGCGCAAGCCTTATTTTGTAGTGAGCTTTTCCGAAACAAAACAGGTATGTTCAAAATGGTGAAAATGTAATTTCAAGTTTGGTCATTGTCCTCTATTATTTTTTTATTTGACCCAGAGGTCAGTTGCACAACTTGGTTAYGATGAGGACATACTAATTTCTGCAATACTGAAGTCTCCTCAGTAATATCTGAGGAATCTTCCTCTGATTTCTGGATTGCTAGCCCAAAATTTACTGTGAGTTGGTGCAAGTTTTAGTCAATGTGAAATCATTTTAGTTTCTTAAAATGTTTAATCTCTCAAATTCCTTTTTCTATTCGGGACCCRAGTCTGATAGCAGAAGAGGGTGAGTGCAAAATCCATATGTGAGCATATATTCTGAAATACTTCCAGACTTCCCAGCCTTTACCCTTTCTGARTAGTTGTCTTGCTTCAAGAGTTTTATATCCTCTAAAGCTTCACAGCTATTATACATCAGCATTTGGAACATCAGATGGAGCAAATCTTTACAATCTGGATCCTCCTTGCAGAGGAAAGAAAGTGGGAAGGAGGGAAATCACTGAACTTGCAGCCATGTTTTAAAACCTCAGAAAGATGAATGCATGGGAAGTTCAAAACCTTTTTTTAAACAGGACCCCACAAACTTCTTGTTCTTTACCAGTGATTGAGGAGTGATAGTGAAATTTGGAGAAAAACAGATTCGTGTAGGGGATTTGCTTCTCGGATTGTAGCACATCTTGGTGCATTGCAACCAGACACACTTTATGTGTCAAAGGCTATTAAATGTGATATGTGCTGGAATGCTGACTATGGATGTTGCAGATTAGTGGCAGAGTGGAAATTTTGGAGAGGACTAGTGGARACATACAGGCACCCTCTAAGGAGTGGCTGGTGGATTTACCTCAGTGAATGTCTATAAGGTTGCATACACAACTTACTCAAGCTAGCTCTGAAGTGCAYAGACCCCAGCTGGCTTCAGCTTGGAAGTTATCTTCTCATTATGTTATCATCCTGTTGTACTCAAACTAATAAAGCTTTCTGAAAGCTTGCTAGCTTTACAAATGTATTTCTTACAATGGGACTTCTCAAACTTTTATTAAATTTTGCTGTTTTGAAAGGGACAAAAGCACTGTAAAGACTATGGGACCTTGAGCTGGTTTCATCATAAGTTAAAACTCTTCAATTTGTACGTTAGTGTTCATATACATGCACAGACCAATCTAAATCCAGGTTGCAACATACTTCACTGAGATTCATGATTTCTAGTGACTTTGCTGGTACAGATCTCACCATCTGAAACTAGCTCTTGTGAGCCTTTATATTGAAGGAACGGGCTAATTATATTTAGAAATATCTTGTGGTACTACATTATGCTGTCACATCAAATTTCAATAATGGGGAATTTGTGTGGTTTCCATCTAAAAAAAATCTACAAAATACTCAGTGATTACCCAATAAGGTTGTATGCTTTGATTCTTTCATAAGAAATGTAAAGAAATAGAAAATTATTTGCTTCAGTTGTGTATATTTAATTTTTTCATCTTTTCATTCAACTTCTTTCATACAACTGTCTATGAAATTTCTGCATCTTAAGGTGCGTTTCAAATTCTGCATAATAAAGCTGAGTACATTARAACCTTCTCATTTGCCACTGAAAGGACACTGCACGTACTCAGATAATAATCAGTTATATTTGCRGTTCTAATCTGAGAGACTGAATCCTACTGTGGCTGTTTATATCTGCAGCTGAAACCAATGATAGTTTCAGAAATCTTGATATGGACAGTTTGGAATTGTTCTTTGAAATTTTATAATTGTGTAAAATTTTCAGATTTTAGTTTTCCTTCTGAATTTATTGTCCCTACATCCTGGCCTGAATCCAGTGATACTGCTTATTCCACAAATAGTTTTCTTTAGAAAAGCCTCAAGAGATTAAAAGATAAGCCTTGTTTTACAGACTTGAAAAATTGTTGTTTTTGTTGTTGTTGTTATTATTATTATTATTATTATTATTATTATTATTATCCTTTGTCTAATTGTTCTCTTGTGAAGAACATGACCTTAGAAAATACAAAGAGTTAGGTGGGTGGCCGTCACGGTTTAGGAAAGGCAATCCCCAATTCAGTGCCCCCACTGAGACTCTCCCAAACCAGATACYRCTTGCTTGCTTCCCATCTTCCCCTCCCTTTCCTGCTCTGGGGATGGAATTGAGMATTGGAGGCAGAAAAGGTGAAAATCACGGGTTGGGATAAGAGCAATTTACTGGAAACAGCAACAATACTAATAACAAAATTGAACAAAGAGAGGGTGATTTACATGCAACATACTCATCAAGSCCGGGAMAATGAAACAATGGCAGATGGCTCCCCGCAGCCTGTCGTGCTTGTTCCGCTGGAAAGGAATGTCMTTCCTTTTAGAAGGAAGAATGARAGAGAGAGAGAGAGACAAAGAGTCCCTTTCTCCATGATCCCCCCGCCCCCCTCCCCCAGCTTCCTGGCAAATGACATGAGATGGTATCGACTAACATTAGGGTCGTCGCCATTGCCACAGGGTACCAGGCTCCACCCCTTCACAGCTACCCCAAAAAAATTAATCCTGTCCTTGGGCGAAACCAAGACAGCAGGAAAGGCCTAACATTTCCTGGGCTGTGCTGTGGGTACAGTGAGGCTGTTTCTGCAGGCATAGTGATTTATACATGTATTTTTTTCAGCCCAGGCTGGAAGAGACCTTGAAASATCATCTGGTCCAAATTTTTGTGGGAAAGGGAGCCTAGACGTGATTGTCTAGCATCTCATCCAGTTGCATCTTATAAACTTCCGGTGGTGGAGACTCTACAGTGTCCAAGGGAAGGTTGTGATTTGGTTGTGCTTACTGTAAAAAATTTCWTATACCAAGATGAAACATCTCCTGGTCCAACCTCTACCTGTTGTCTTTCTTCTCCCCGATGAGGCTCCTTGTGAAGAGGGAGCCTCTATCCTCTTCATAGCTGCCATTTAAGTACTGGAATACTGTGATGAGGTCCTCCCTGAGCCTTCTCTTCTTCAATGAGAAAAGACCTACCTGCTTGTCTTTCCTCATACAGCAGTCTCACCAGCCTTTTGATCATCTTCATGGCCCTCCTTTGGAACCTCTCCAGTATGTCTGCATTTTTGAATTGTGGAGACACAACTGGACACAATACTCCAGGTGTAGTGCTGAGTGGGATGATTGTGTCCCTACATCTGCTAGTAATGTCTCTACASATGCAGCCCAGGATCAGGTGTGCTTTTATTGCTGCAGTTCATTGCACACWGTTTACCCATGTTCAGCTTGTCCACAAGGACCTCCAGGTCCCTTTCAGCAAGACTACTTCCCAGCCATACAGATCCTAGCCCATACTGGGCTCTGGTTATGATGTCCCAAGTGAACAATTTTGCACTTGCCTKTGTTAAACTTGCTCCTGCTAGCCCACTTTTCCAGCCAGTCCACATCTTTCTGTAAGATGGCTCTTCCTTCTAATGTGTCCACATTACTACCCAGTTTAGTGTTGTGAGCACACTTGGTGCGTGTGCTTTCAATCTTATCATACAGATCATTTATTATGGTGCTGAACAGTGCGGGGCCTGTTGTTGATGCCTGGAGGACCTCCCTGGTGACAGGCTGCCAGCCTGAGTAAAAACTATTAATCACCACCAGCTGAGTATGGCCTGTGAGCAAATTTCCTACCCATCTTGCAGACCACCCATCYAGACTGTATCTTGTCAGTTCCACGAGGAGAAAGCTGTGGGAAACAGCATTGAACACTTTGCTGAAGTCCAGGTAAACAACTGCCGCTGTTTCCACCACGTAATGTCATGGTGAAAAATGTCATTTCGTTGTAGAAGGTGATCGGGTTGGGTTAGTCTGGTATGATTTGCMTTCAGCAAACCTGTGCTGGCTTTTCCCAATCATCTACTTCATTTKTTTTGTGATAGTTTCTAGCAGAATTTGTTCCATTACCTTCCCAGGAGCAAATTTAGACTAATRGGCCTGTGGTTTGCTCTCTTGAGCCCTTCTTATAGGAGGGTATGTYATTTTCTCTTTTCCAGGCCTCAGGGATATGCCCCAATCTCCCTGATTTTTCAAATATTCTAGATGGTGGCCTTGCACCAAGGTTGGCCACTTCTCTTACCACCCTGCCAGACCCATAGATTTATGGGCAGATTTATGCGTTGAGCCTGTTACAACTCATYCCTGAAGGCAGGGTAACTGAGGCTTTTGTTAATAGATCCCTTGGGGCAGATTAGAGCGAAACGACACTAAATGACCTGTGTTTATGTAAATCTATCTATATCTATATCTGTAGGGTTTATTATGGCACCACTTGGTTGCAATGGAAAGGGGGAATGTACCATTCTGGTTATTATCTGTAGAAATATAGCAGTATAAAACCATAAAAATAACACTTAAGAAAATGTATAAGGAAAAGAAAGAAAGAGAAAGAAAAGAGTAGGAAGATATCATGACCCATRSATCCAGTGATGAGACTTGATTGTTGGGATTTTGATGTCCCTTGGTCAAAGTGATGGTCACAGTCTTGATTTGTCAGGATTGGGGGAAGSCCACAAAACACAAAGTTCAATGGGTTAATATACACCCGGGTTCAGGTGGGAATGCCCAGGTATCTGCCCTGGAGGGGGAGGTTTTACACTGTCTGAAGTAACACTATGGATTACATGCAGTCCTCTGATGGAAGGCCGCAGAAATGAGTCTGGGACACTTTGGGGGTCTTTGATGGTTTATGACACCTTCTAAGACATGACAGTTGCCTCTCACATCAGGGTAGTTGAGCCAGTTATGCCTCATTGGAAAGGATGAATGCCTTCAGGCCTATATGTGAATGTGAATGTCCTAATACCTCCCTGAGGGAAAGGGGGAAGGTTTACATCTGAGCAAGTTGCTGTAAGGGAGGAAATTGGCATGATAAAAAGCACCACTCCACCTCTGCAGGATCTGTTTCTTATTCTYCTTCTTCCTTATCTGTCTCAAAATGCAGCTTGTAGCATCAGGTGGTGGATTTGCACCCCCTCTGCATCTGAGCTGTTACCTTGCACATTGACAGCAAAGCATCCTGCTGCTTTTGCAAATGGCACTTGCATACTGTATGTAAGTGATGGTGTAATTTAACTATGATTGCTCAGACATCACAGCAGGTCATTTTTATCAACGAAATTGGTGCTGATTTGGAGTTGGTAACACTTACGCAAGCTTATTTCTGGAGGCATAAGAGCATGGGTAAAACAGGTGTTTTAAAGGTTGGGGTGGGATTCAAACTGAGCCTTACATGCCTGTTTAGATTTCATAAATTAGACAATCAAGTGAACAAGTTCCTTGTGAACTGGTGTCCCTTGGGCACAGATCTAAATGTTCAAGGTCTGTAAATGACTGACATTTCCACTACACCAATGTTACCTCCTCTCACTTGTTTTCCAAAGCCTGTGCAATCTCCATGGTGGTCTGTTGGCACTGTCCATCCACACCTATGGCTCTGGTCAAATTTTGGCTTTCCACCAAGCTACAGTTGCCAAAATCAGCCCCCTTGTACCCCAGGAAAAGCGTTTGTGTCCAGACAGATCAAGTCCCTCATGGCATGGTCTCAGGGATGTTAGCTGTGATGCAGAGAGGGGTCTGCTATTAGGGGTGGTTTCTGGGCTCCAGGGTTGGGTTCTRCTGTGGCCTGAGAGACAAGTAAAAGCATGATGTTGGTCCTTGAGAGGCAAGTGGCAGAGGACGCATCAAGGCTGCCCAGCAGCTGTGCCCAGTGCATGGCAACCAAGGTCAGGGACAATACCCTGGGCCTCCTGGGCAGCCCCCCCAAAGGCTCTGAAGGATGCTGGGTGGAGGATAGGTTGGTGGGACTGCTGCAGGCAGGGCTGGTCATGGGGGGCCCCATCACTCCCATATCTCAGTGCCATCACCCTGCAATACGGTGGTCACTGACTTGCCTAGGGCAGGACAGAAGGGAGCATCCTCCTGTGTCCCCACTGTCAGAGCTGGCCTGGTGTGAGCCTGTAGACATCTGAAAGGAAGTCCTTGAGGAGCTGGTGGAATTACTTGGAGGGGGCTGAGGGAAGAAGACTGGAGAAGACTGGATGAGTCCGCTGGGAATAAGAAGAACCACCAACCTTTGGAGATGTCCAAAGATTTTTCATCTGGAGAGCACTGGTGAGACCCAGGGAATGCCTTCTCAAGGAACATTACAGAGCTCTTCATCCTCATCCCCTCTGGAATCAAGTGCAGCAGTCATAAGAAATGGGATGCAGAAATGTTGCCAGAGGCCCCAGTGCTTTGGAACACTCTGCCAGGTGGGGGAAGGGTTCTTGCTCCCAAAGATGGTCAGGCTGAGGGCATTTCGCCACTCTCAGAAGTCCCTGAAATGGCCCTAGGTTAAGACAGAATAGGGCTTGGGCAACTCCAGGGAGGTGTGACSAACCTGTGGGATGATGATGAGGCAGGTCTGGCTCAAATGCTGAGGGAATAGCTGGTCACCAGTGCTAGGATCAGAAAGGAATTTTCCCTCTGGGCAGATTCGCACTGCTCCTCAGGGGTTTTTGCATTCCTCTGCAGCATCAAGCATGACCACTGGTCAGGCCTCCTCCAATCCGCTTTGGCTAGGTTGCTGCCTGCTGCTCATGCTCCAGGAAGATAGCCTGTTGTGCCCTGGAGCTGTGGGGAGKAAGATTTTTTTATCCCCTCAAGGTGAGGTAGCAAGTGTTTCCGGGTTTCTTTTGCCTTCCTCTGCTGCACTGAGCACAGCCACTTGCCAGGGCTCCTTTGGGCCGTTTTGGCCTGGTGCTGGCTGTTCATGCTTCATGGAGCTGGCCCTCATACCCCTGSACAAGGGGACTAGTTTGGAGAGATATGAGTTGATGTCTACATCATGTTTGCATACATATGACTACATCATAATTGGTGACTATGTATAAGGGCTAGATCTGATAGACAAGCCAGAATTTAAAAAACAGATGAGTTGCTGATCTGAGCCAGACTAAGGCATATGTAGGTCAGTGGTCTGTCTCAGATGGTGGCCAGAAGTACAGAATGATCAGCTTACTTTTTAGGGGGAGGGGAGGGGAGGGGAG